>CAWUFW010023792.1:0-69543 GCA_963921515.1 Calotriton arnoldi | reverse complement strand
AGAGATCTGGGCCTAAATCCATCGTCGTTTTGCTCACCATGCCATTCCAGTTTGAATCCAGCCATATGCAAATCAGTCTTGACCCTGTGCCCAATGGGAACAGTCCAGCCCGAACTGCCAGGCCAGGTCCTCCCTGGACTGGAACCAAGCATCCTAGGACCGGTTTTGGGGTTTCACCCCTCATCAGCCAGGATAGCTTGACTCCAGTTGCATGGAGAGCACGGGATCCACAACTGGGCATACCCGTCCCACCCGGGGTGACAAATGCAAAAAGAACAATTGATGGACAGAATTCAGAACAATGTCATACATTGACCCCAGTACAGAGATCTGTGCCTAAATCCATCGTTTTTTTGCTCACCATGCCATTCTAGTTTGAATCCAGCCATATGCAAATCAGTCTTGACCCTGTGCCCAATGGGAACAGTCCAGCCCGAACTGCCAGGCCAGGTCCTCCCTGGACTGGAACCAAACATCCTAGGACCGGTTTTGGGGTTTCTCCCCTCATCAGCCAGGATAGCTTGACTCCAGTGGCATGGAGAGCACGGGACCCACGTCTGGGCATACCCGCCCCACTCGGGTGACCAATGCAAAAAGAACAATTGATGGACAGCAAGCAGAAGAATGTCATACATTCACCCCAGTACAGAGATCTGGGCTTAAATCTATATATAGCTACATATGAGCCATACTTGTTCTATGTATGTAATTTGTGCAACACAGCACTAAGTGAAGTGTTGTAAGTCGGGGCCACAGTGCTCTTGCAAAGCTCCTCTAAACAACGTTAGACATATATAATGCACTTTATCAGTTAAGTTTTTCCCCTACACACTCTTTCCATGACAAAATGTAAATGTGCTGTGGCTTCTCAAATATGAAAATAGAAAATACTTTGGGCCCGATTTTGATGTCGGACGGACCTGGGTCTGTACGACATCGATTGGGTACTGGGACCGACCAACCTCCTGTCGGCGGTCCCAATCCAGCTATTAGAATGACACTGAACACTGTTCGGTCGCAGTCCTATTCTTTACAATGGGAGCATGCATTCCGACCGGAATGCGTGCTCTCATTGTAAAGAGAAGAGGGTCGGAGCAGTTTCCTCTGGCATCGTAATCGGTCTCTTATGAGTGGTTGGTATTTTCTCCCTTCCCTTAAAAGCAGCACAGGCTAAACTGCAAAACACACTGTAGAAAAACTAGTTGCTATTATTCATCAAGGCCAGGCTGATAAACATGAGACAGCAAGCAACGTTTTACAAAATAAGGCAGTTAAATCTTCCACCAGTCTCGGGACAGGGTGAGTGAGCTGTATTAACAATACAAAGCTTTCTAGGGGAACACTTTAAGTGGCAGTTGTTAAGGTGTCAACATTTGCAGATTGGGACCATTGTGATTTAAACTTTCAGCCTGGAGGCAGAGGTCACATTCAAAGCGCTGAGACTTAGAATAACAGAATGAAAGGAACACCTTACCATCCCCCAGCACTTTCAACCCTATCTATTCACAATTGGAAGTAAACCGCGAAGGGTCAGTGGGGAAGGCAGAAACAGAAGAGCAATAAGTGAAATAATATCAGCACATTATTAATCAGGGACGTTTCACTTTTAACAACATAAAAATGAAATGCATATGGCATTTCTACATTTGATATGTACTCCAAAAAGCATAAATTTAGACTCCACGTGCTAATTCTATTGAATTCTGTCAGTGAACACATACATAGGGTTAGAGTGAGTATTTGGTAAGATGGGCCATGCACAATGAAAGTTAAGTATTTTTAAACAAATCTAATCTTTTGGTAAGGACGATTAGCAAAACAAACAAAATGCAATAAGTCCTTTATGCTATGATGTTTAGAGGTCACAAGGAAAGGAACCAGCAGATCGCAGTTTCAGAAATAATTAAAAGATTGCAGTGAGATTTCCCCGAGTTAAAACATGTTTTTATTCAGGTGCTCACAGCATCGCTGATTAGCCACCAGCGAGGTGTTTCTGATTGTGGAGGATTGTGGAGGAAGCAGTTCTTATCCAGCTACCCTTCATTGCCTGATGCCCTGCATGTCTTGCCTAAAGATGCACAATCACTTCGTAATTATCTACCCCTGCTTTCGGCTCCCTGCCCCGCAAATCCGCAAACTGATTCTGGCATTTTTGCAGTTCCCAGCACCAAGAACAGTCTTTATGGCTCAATCTGGGCTTTTTAAAAATGAATCCCAGTAAGTAGTACTGCATTTGATTCAAGCACAGTTATGCAGTTTGCGCTGACATCTAGTGTGGCTATTCCTCCTTGACTAACTGTCACTGTCCCTTTCAGCATTTATTTCACAACATAAGTTGTCTAATTTTTCTCACACTGTGTTTTTGTGGTTCATAAACCATAAGACAGTACTTTCAATGAAGATTTGGTGCTTTATTTGATGTTGGATGATAGTATATAGGCATTGCGGATAAGCAGATGGATGCAGGTTTCCCTCAAGCTGAACAAGCTGGTGCATTTAAAAAGTCTATCCTGTTAACATCTAGGAGGTCATAGAGTTGATTGGGTGGAACGCCAGCAACTGCAGATATCTGTGTATCAGCTAGGCTAGGCAGGGCTGGCCCAGGCTTTCATTATGTCAGGGAACACATGAGTTAATAGAATATTGGCTATTAGTTCTTTAATTAATTTGATCCAGTTCATTTTTTGGGAGGGGGGCACTATGCAATGAGTCCTTGTTAATATATAGGGGATACAGTAACCTTTTCCGTACATTATAAAGATATTGTAAGTCACAGAGGCGTTCTGTGACCATATAGAGTAATGAGGCAGACTTCCTTTAAAGGGTCATAGAACTTTAAGCTGACCTAAAAAAACGATTTTATATTTTGCGGAGGGTAGTTTGGGCCTCTGTCTGAATGTTTGAACAGTTGCAACTTCACAGATTCGGTAAATCTGAGGGCTTATGACATCTAAAACACGTTTTAGAATGTACTGAACTTAATTAATGATTGGGAAAAGGCTTTCCGATTCATTAAAATAGGTTAAGGAATCTATAAGAAATCAGTGTTTGGAAGGGGCGTGTTGAGGGCGTACCTTCTAAATACAGATTCCTTATGGTATGCATTAATGTTTTGTGACCGAAATCAGGAACATTAATATTTTACCACTACCTCAAAATAGGTAGTAAGCGATTCACAAATGGCAAGGTGTTAGGGGACCTGTTCCCCTATGTGAATGTTGACAAAAAAGTTTTTAGGAGTAGGCAGTGGCCCATGGAAGGCTTATATCATTTATGGGTCACTCTATGCCTAAAAGGGTATTGTCTACATTGTGCATATAGGCATTTGGCCTGAGCAAGAGAGTTTATGTTCGAATATGGCTCAAACCTGGGCATGCACTTGTGTTTTAAGAAGTTTCTAGTGATGTTCCCCTCGTTTTGTCCTTTCCAAATCTACATCATGGTGCACTTCCAGTAAGCTTATTGTAGCTTTATGGTAACACCTTTGCTCATTTCAGCTGGGGAGTTCCAAACATTTTCAGATCTGGTCATTTCACACAAGAGTTTTATTTGCCTGAGCGACGGGGTACATACATCACTGTCAGTTTTACCAGTGCTTCTCTGTATGTTGTCACCAGACTGGAGTTTTCCAGAGGCGCTCGCAATACACTATTGGTTTTAACATTGTTACCAGGTTAATTTTAGTTAACATCAGATCAAATCATAGAGGTGTAAGGGGGTGCTTGATGGTAGGTTAAACAACATCCTGATGAATTTGTTTTCAGTCTGTAGGCGCAGAGTTGCATCAGCATAGCCCCAAAGTTCACTGTCGTAGGTAGCTCCTTCCATAGCAGTGGCTTTATATACTTCGAGGACTGGGGACACGGAACCCCCAGAAGGGACCTTATATTTCCTCCTAATTGCTGGCACCCTTTGGTGGAAAATGTTGTTACTTTTCCCGATTTGTGGACCCCAAGAAAAAATATCTGGCAATCTTACTCCCAGATAGTAAAAACGTTTTACTCATTCTATCGAAACCCCTTCAATCGTTATTCTACCTCTGACATAAACTATGGCAACTCTTTTAAATAAGACATATTCAAGATCTCTGAATTGTGCAATCTTTAGACTTTTCTGCACACGAATGAATTTCTCACACATGTGACAGCCGCATATTTTGAATACTCCACATAAAACGTGTTTCTAGCTAAATGAGATCAAACTTTTCTAAAATATAAATCAACACACAATGTACCTCACAGTAGTGGACCATTTGCAAATGTTGATCTTCCAGTTGCTGATTGCTCTATTGTATTAAATTGCCGAAGCCCAGACAGTATTAGTGTGTGTTAAAATGACAAAATAGTAAAATAACTAACCCTGGGCAAAGTACTACACTACGCTCGCGTAGTTTGCGAAGTTTGCGCTACTTCGCACAACGCGAATTGCACGTAGCACAGTGCAAACACGCGTAGCGTAGCGTAGTGCAGCGGTCATTTTGCTTGCTCGCGGTCCTCAACGTCAAGTTGGCGACCGCGAGCAAGCAAAATGTCATCCCGGCGAGACTTTTTCCTCGTTCGCGATCAGCAACATCAAGTTGCTGATCGCGAGCGTGGAAAATAAACCTCCCGGCGAGATTCTCAACGCGGGGAGGTCAGGTTTCTCATTGCGAGTGGTCGCGTATGCTCGCGACCGCCCGCGATGAGAAACTACCAGTCCGCGTTGAGAAAGCTGCCGCTCGAGTTAAAATCTACTCGAGCGGCAGTAAAAGACAGCTCGCACTGTGCAAGATGCCGTTTTCAATGATTGCACAGTGCGGACAAGCATCCGGCACTGTGCAATCATTGCGAACAGCGCACTACGCAGTTCGCGTAGTGCTATGCGTAGCTCGCGTAGTGCGAACTGCACTTTGTGTAGCTTCGCGTAGCGCTACTTCGCGAACTACGCCCAGGCTTAAAAATAACATTGGGGTTCATTACGATGGCGGACAGAAAAGCCCTCCGACCGCCGTGCCTCCGGAAAAAAAATGCCGGCATGTTCTGAGGAAAAACCGACAGTGACATTACGATGCGATGAATGTAAAATCCGACCGCGGCGGTCGGATTTCACAAAAAAACGCCTGCCACATCCGGAAAAAACAAATTCCGACCGCGGCGGACGGAAAAGCAGTGGAATGCATCAAAAAGGCTGATCCTCATGTGAAATGACCGGAAGTGAAATTATGATGAGATGGCCGCTGCGGTCGGGCGAAAAGATGAATGGCGGTCGAATGCAACTACACAACAAGGGCTCCAAGTGTGCCTGTTCTCTCCGCTGCCCTCAAACACATCTGACACGCCCCAACGTATTGAAAACCAATGAAAACCCTAGTCAACATAGAAAATACACCTCACAGGCAGTCCTCATTTATACACACCCACATAGCTGAGTATAAAACCAACCCCTTCCCTGACTATCATCCTTTGCACAACTCCAGCAGTGAAGGGCCATACACCACAGCTGAAAGTAGAGGCAAATCTTCACACAACACACCATCACAACCACCCACACCAACACTTCCAACACACACCTCACACATCTCCACCACCACCTTCCTACCTGCACTTCTCACTTTTTTGCACATCACACACCATGTCACAGAAAAAAATGCCTAAATTCACAGACAATGAGTTGTCAGTGATGGTAGACGAGATAATTAGAGTAGAACCACATTTGTTTGGAAGCATGGTCCAACAGACCCTACTAGTCAGAAAAAATCAAATGTGGGAAAGGATAGTCAACAAAGTCAATGCAGTAGGGACCACCCTATCACACTGCGTGACATCAAGAAGACGTGGCATGACCTAAAGACCAGGGTAAAATACTGTGCCAACAGGAACCATGAGGCGGCTCAGAGGACTGGCGGTGGCCCTCCCATTCCACCACTAACATTCCCTGAATGGGAGGAGAAGGTGCTTGCCATCCTACATCCAGAGAGTCTCACAGGAGTAGCTGGGGGAGTGGAGACTGGTAAGTACCAACAAATGTATCCCATCACACTGCCATGTACTGTCTTGCACAACTATAAGGCTACACTTTCTACACCTGAATGCACTTATGTACAACACACTCTTCCCAACACATGTCTCACATATCTACCATTTCCTTCCTCTGAATCACCACAAAGGCAGCTAGAAATATATCCATGGAGGGATGTGTACAGATAGCCACCACTACAACTCCCACCAGGCCCCCTTGTCTGAGCAGGAAGGAACACTACCCCATCCCAGAGCCACATGGCAGCCATTTAATTGCTATGCATCACCTTACAGGTAGGTAGCCTTCTCAACAGGGAGGGGGGTGGGGACAGGCAGCCAGAACTACAACTCCCACCAGGCCCCCCTTGCCTCACATCTGAGCAGGATGGAACACTCCCCCAACCCAGAGCCATGTGTAACCTATAAACTTCCTCTGCTCCACCTCACAGGTAGGTAGCCTTCTCAACAGGTGCATGTGTGGACAGGCAGCCAGCACTGCAACTCTCACCAGGCCCCCTTGTCTCACAGCTGAGCAGAATGGAACACTCCCCCAACCCAGAGCCATGTGTAACCTATAAACTTCCTCTGCTCCACCTCACAGGGAGGTAGCCTTCTCACCGGTGGGGGCAGGTAGCCAGCACTACAACTCCCAGTAGGCCCCCTTGCCTCACAGCTGAGCAGGATGGAATACTCCCCCAACCCAGAGCCATGTGTAACCTATAAAGTTCCTCTACTCCACCTCACAGGGAGGTAGCCTTCTCACCGGAGGGGGCAGGCAGCCAGCACTACAACTCCCACCAGGCCCCCTTGCCTCACAGCTGAGCAGGATGGAACACTCCCCCAACCCAGAGCCATGTGGCAGGCATTTCATTCCTCTGCTTCAGCTTACAGGTAGGTAGCCTTCTCAACAGGGAGGGGTGTGTGTGTACAGGCAGCCAGCACTACAACTCCCACCAGGCCCCCTTGCCTCACAGCTGAGCAGAATGGAACACTCCCCCTACCCAGAACCATGTGGCAGGCATCTCCCTCCACAGTGCCTCCTAACAGGTAGGTAGTCAGCCCACTAGGGAGGGGGGTTTTGGGACCTGACAACAACACCACAACTCCCACAAGGCCCTCTGGCCTCCCTCCCAAACAGCATGGAGCACCCTCCCCACCAAGAACCATGTGGCAGCCATCTCCCTCCACAGTGCCACCTAACAGGTAGTCAGCGCATGCACCCTGTCATCCTTCTCAAAGTGCATGGAGCCATATGACCACCACATCCCTCACTTGTTAGCCAACTCTGTACAGATCCATATTCACATCCAGTGCACACACAGCTAAGCCTATGTAAATGTCACATAAATCACACTTTGAATCACAAAGTCCCATGCAAATAAAGTCAGGGCCCAATCATGCAAAGCGCACAATGCAATGTGTGAGTCACGTGGTTTCAAAGCATGAAGGCTCATATGAACACAACACATGCATGGACAATCTGTCAAACAACCAAAACCACATGATTTCCAAACAAAAATGACCAACTGAAATTAGGAGGTTTTGGCATAGCTGAAACAGATTCTCAGATAAGTCTACAATATCCCAGCATAAATCAAAGTGGATGTGCACCAAGTTGGTAGATGATGACATGTCTTTGTAAACACAGTATCTGTACATGGCAATGGGTTGTTTTTTACATGTCACACTAATAACAAGTAATGTATGTACCTCTACATCATGTCATGATGCTGTTAATCTTTTACCAATACCAAGTGATTGCAATGTAAAAAGTTTGGCGTATCAACTAAAACATCCAAAACTGGGTCACCAAGGTTGTGGAGTGTACTTAACTGACAATCTAACCTCTGTTCAACAGGAGATTCACAATCAACAGCTGGCAAGAACACCACCAACAAGCAGAGCCAGTCTCCCCCCCCGGAACGTGGACTCTCTGATGCTGATTCTCTACGTTTCTCGGATGAGGAGCAACGATCTGGCCCCCAGGACTGCCAGGGCACACTCCGTCTCAGGGCCTCATTGTCCCCACCACCACAACTAGCAAAACAGCAGTGACAACAACTACACTGACCCCTGCTACAACGACCTGTGCTGCAGCCACCTCCATCATCACCACCGCTGCCTGCAACACTGTCCCTGGCTCAGCGGTTACCAACACCACCACCCAAGCACAGGATGCTGGGGACAGTGTGCGGGTGTGTGTACAGCCAACACCAAAGGTCCGTGTCAGCAGGGCAGGTGGGAGGGCAAATGGGGGACAATCATATGAGGACACTGAGACAGAAGCCCTGGCCACCGTTGCAAGAGTTCTTGGTGCATACCAACAGAACCAGGGACAGATGGGCAAGGTTGTAGAGGAACTGCGTGAGCTCCGGCTGCTGCAGAGGTCCATGGACACCCGAATGGGACAAGTTGTAGATCTCATGGGCCAGCTTGTGGGTGTTCTGAGGTACATACATGCTGCTCAAATGACGGCTCACCCACCTTCCAGTGGCTAGCCTGCTGATACACCCACCACCTCAGCTGCGGCCACAAAGAGGGCTGAGCTGCATGACAATGACTCCTCAGACACCTCTGAGCCTACAGCAGAGGCCCCCCCCTGCCAAACACACGAGGGGACGTCCGAGAAACACCACGGGAGGATCACTTGGCAAAGCACCAACCAAAGCCAAGTCGCAGAGCCAGCCATGATGTCACCAGTGTTGCACTGAACATTGACTTTGTTGATTATCCAGTCCCACATTGCTATGTTGATGGCAAGAGTATATTGGACTGTGTAATTCCATTATTGTGGTGACTACTCAATTTGGCTCTGTTGCCATCACTGACAACTCATACACTCAGTATGCACAACTAACTTTTCATTCACTTTAAATTTAACACAATCCAAAAGTAAAATAAACACAATTTACAAACCTATGCCTTTGTGTCAGTTCCATGTTTATCACAATATGTACAATGTTAACTCTGATTCAAAGGTACCATATGCTTTGATTGTGACGAGACATTTATGGGAAGGAGGAACCTAGAAAGACACAAGAAGATGACACTGAGTTGATATATGATGGCATTACAGCAGCAACACACCACTATTCTACACCATACAATATTCATCCCACATAACACTGACCAACACCATCAACATAGACATGAGGTAAGTTGGAACAAAAACACTGTGCCACACACATTAGTCCTTAGCAGTGTGCCAACAACAGCCAGCATCCCAACACATCATCTATGCTTCAGCACTAACAGCAAAGCAAACAGACACAGTCATAGCTGCTCATTGGTAACTTACACTCATGGGAAGTAGTTGGCGATGAGCTGTTGACGCAGGTCAAGACCTTCCTCATCACCACTATCATCATCACTGGGCATGTGTAGATTTGCAGCGGGGGGCATTAGCTGATCATCATCGTCCAGAATCAGGGGGATCTCTTTGCGCAAGGCCAGGTTGTGGAGCATGCTGCATGCGACTATGATCTGACACACCTTTTGGGGAGAGTAGAGCAGTGCACCACACATCTCTTGTCCAGACAAGGAAATCTAGCCTTCAGAAGTCCAAAAGCACCCTCCACTACACGACGTGTCCTCCCATGGGCATCATTAAAGCGGACTTCCCCTGCGTCCTTGGATTCCTCAGTGGGCTCATCAAACTAGGCCGGTTGGGATACGCAGAGTCACCTAGTTGTGAGAAACACAGACCAAGTTTGTAATAGAAATATTTGAGGAGACCAGCATGTCATACATACAGCACACTACGTGACACAGCTCACTCACCAACAAGCCACGCACGCTTCAGATGCAGATTTTCCATCAAGTGTGGGATGACGCTGTTAAGCAGTATGTAGGAGGCATGTGCAGAACCCGGAAATTTGGCACACAAGTGGGAGATAATCAGATCTGCTTGGCATACCACTTGCACATTTATTGAATGGTAATGCTTCCTGTTATGGTAGATGTGCTCACGTGCCTGTGGTGGAACAAGGCAAATGTGTGTGCAGTCAATGGCTCCAACAACATTAGGTATGTGACCAAGGTCATAAAATTCCCCCTTCACATCTGCCAATTCATGTCTCCTTGGAAAGTGAATGTAGCTGTCCTTGTAGGTCAACAATGCGGACAGGACATCATGCAACACCATGCTGAACATAGGTTGAGACATCCCACCTGCGATGGCCACCGTGTACTGAAAGGACCCAGTGGCAAAGTTATGCAGGGGACCATCACCTTTACTGTTGGTGTCAAAGCTGTTGAATATGTTCTGTGAGGTCTCAAATGGGGCTCCAACTGAGCACATAGCTCTTGAAGGGTAAGGCGATTCAGACGGAATTTCTTAATGATGTCGGTATCCTCCATTGTCTCCAGCTCTGGGAAAGGCCGATACACAGGTGGTCGTCTCCTACGTATTCTGGCAAGGGACACATGTAAAAATTAGTCAGAGATGAGATGTGTGTAACAGCTTACATAATGACTAACACAACCACAACATTGACAGGACTGTAAAAACAGATTAATGCACAAGTGACATGAATAGACACCCTGATCTCCTGTAGCCATTCATGTAGCCAGGATGTACATAATAACTACTGTCAAATATAAATCTGACTATGTGTATGTTCTATGGTACACTGCTATTTCATGTGTCCCCAGCCCTGTGTTTAGCTGACACAGCACATGTGGCTAACAGCATCAATGCGGAGTTGTATGTAGCTGCTGTTACAGCACAACCTCAAGCATTAGTCACACTAAGCGCAACATCATTACAAAATGAGCCCATTGAATGTAAGCTGGACGACTATCAATATAAATACAGCACTGTGTACAGACATATATGTACATAATGTGGTCAGTCCATCATGACTGTGGGAGGAATTTGCATTACACACATTGCCACGTTCACAAAAATGATAGCCAATTCAACCTGAAATGTGTATACATGCCCACATGGATGAAATTTGACATAGCTAAGAGGGGCAAAGCACTAGCTCCATCTGAGGCATGCACATGTGGGGGTTTATCCATAAATAACCGGCCCTATAACGCGAAGGAAGATCTAAGAAAACTAACTGTAACGCTGGATGAGACAGCTAAATCTTTAAGAGAGGCCCTAGCTAATTTAACTGAGAGACTAACCACAGTTGAGGAGATTTTAAAAAACCATCTAGGAAATACCAACCACTTTAATGGCATCACTGTGGCAATGGGCAATGACGACAAGCCGGCAAATTTGGGTAAAGGTATACCTTCGAGACAATCAATCAATCAATCAATCAATCATGTCACTTATAAAGCGCACTACATACCCGCGAGGGTCTCAAGGCGCTGGGGGAAGAGGGGGGTGGTGCTGCTACTGATCGAAGAGCCAGGTCTTGAGGAGTCTTCTGAAGGCCAGTAGGTCTTGGGTCTGTTGGAGGTTGGTGGGGAGGGTGTTCCAGGTCTTGGCGGCGAGGTGGGAGAAGGATCTGCCGCCGGCGGTCGTTTTCCGGATGCGGGGGACTGTGGCGAGGGCGAGGCTGGTCGAGCGGAGCTGGCGGGTGGGGGTGTAGAAGCTGAGTCGTCTGTTGAGGTAGGCTGGTCCGGAGTTGTGGAGTGCTTTGTGTGCGTGGGTGAGGAGCTTGAAGGTTATCCTCTTGTTGACAGGGAGCCAGTGCAGGTCTCTCAGGTGGGGTGTGATGTGGCTGCGTCGGGGGATGTCGAGGATAAGACGTGCAGAGGCGTTCTGGATGCGTTGCAGCCGTCTCAGGAGCTTAGCCGTCGTTCCTGCGTAGAGGGCGTTTCCGTAGTCCAGCCTGCTGGTGACGAGGGCCTGGGTGACAGACCTCAAACCCACCACCAAGGTCTAACCGCGAGGATTGTATAGCAAAGCCTGGTCCAAATAACCTGACCGGACCAAATAGACCTTTTTCTGGTCCCTCTTCTGTACACAATGATAGAGTAAGTCAGGAGAAGGGAATTGATGCCCGGACTCGGCCCCCTCCACAACCAACCAATGCTTCTCCCAGTCCGTCTTTAACCCAAGCAAGACAACAGCCAGAGTCGGCTCGCCTAGGTCTACCGCCTGAAGCTACTCCCTACACGACAGTCTTGACTAATGTTCCTAAATTGCCGGTACAGGTTCATGAATCCTGGGCTGCCCTGAGGAATAAATCCCTATATTGGTTAGGTGTGAAAACTGGGTTAACTGAAGCACTGTTTGTCGCATTTAAGATGGCCAGAAGAGTTAGCTGGGTAGGCAAAGCTTAGAAAACCCTCTCAGGAGACTGTGTGGTTCTTATATTTAAATCCCCACACCTAGTGCAAAGCATATTGATGAGAGCAGGGAACCGTGCTATTGAAATTCAGGATATTAACATATTACCTCTAGGTTATTTTTACCAACCACCAAATGTTCAATTTAGAAGACCCATTAGTAGGAATTATATGAATATGGCACACTGTAAATACAACGTCCCAGTCTATAATCGATTTGATAGCCTTCAAATCTTAGATGAGGTTGACTGACTAAAAAAAGGTAGAGACCTATATACTATGCAAACTGAGGAATGCAGTCAGGGGACGATCATTGAGCCACGTACATGCACCCTTGATCCAGGCTTAGGTCCCGACATAGCAAACAAGATGGTACATCCAAGAACACCCCAAATACATTCTTACCATGTAGCAGGAATTTCGCACATCACTGAGGATACTATAGCCACTCAAGTCATGTCTGAAAATTCTGTAACCCTCCTCATTTTTCCGGTATCCCTGGACAACAATATAGCTGGCTATCCCACGGGCAGTAATAATCCAGACCTTTGTCATCTTGTCTTCTGGAACATTTCAGGTATTCGCTCAAAGCTTACCAACCCATTGTGGATGGATTTTATGCTAAGGTTTAACGTAATATGCTTCCAAGAAACCTGGGCAGAGGATACTGTGCATATTAGTGGTTATAGAACCTATCACACCGCAGCTATTCCAGTGAAGCGTAGAAGGGCTAAGGGTGGGCTATTGACATATGTATCAAATCTTCTGATCATGAGTAAAATTGAATTGAAAAAAGAGGAAGTATATTATCATTTAATTGTATTTCACATAGACAAGTTGCACTGTATTCTTCTGATACATTTTTATAATAATGTGCCAACTGAACAGATTGGAATGGTAATGAAAAAATTGGATAACGACCTTAAACTCACTCAAAATGAGATCGCTAAAGATGTGTTCATAGTATGGGGTGGGGATTTTAATGCTGCCCAATGCCAAAGAACTGGGGGGGAATTGTGTGGGTTTATTTCTGAGGATGGGACAAGTGACTCGCATTTTCTGCATACCAAATATGGGGAACTCATTAATTAAGTTATGTTTGGCTTTGATTTAGGGTTCGACAATGAGCTATGTGCCCCCCCAGCCCCCCTCAGGCCTACCTTTAATGGAAGAGGTTGCTTTTCAACTATCAATCACATATTGTTGTCAAATAGATATTCAGATAGAATTAAGTCTTTTGTAATCCACAAAAATGCTTTAAGTGACCACTTTCCATTAAGTATTTCATTTATCCTACCACGCAAACACTTAAATTCTAAAGTCAATCCCTCCTATGAGGCACAGGACATAGCCTTACGCAAAACAAATGGGTACTCATTGCGATGGTCAATAGAGGATCCTGATGAAATTACAAAGAAAGTAGTAACCAAATGTAAAACTGCCTTCAGATCCTGTTTAGATGAATCAACTGCTTATGATAATGTCCTAGATTTATTCCAACAGATATCAAGAGCTGTAAAAGAGGCCCTATTTGTGCAGAAAAATTAATTGAGTGATAAAAAACAAGGGTGGTTTGACACTAAGGGGTCGATTCCAATCTCGGCCGGTAGGGCACCGAATCGTATTCGGCTTAACCGGATCCGATTCGGAGCCCTCTTTCCCGACCGAATCGTACGTGCGTACGCCCGAGCGAGTACGATGCGAGCACTCGCGAAATCTCCGACCGACTCGTATGCGGGTACAACACGCTCCGACCGACTCGCACGGACACTGTTCGCACCGCGCAATGGAGTCATTCTCCGGCCGGGCAAGTATGATGCGCGCCGCGAGCAGTCCGACTGACTCGCACCGTCCGGCTCGAAAAAGCTGTCGGAGGCGAACTTTGGGGGTCCGTGTCGGACCCCTCTGTACGCGTAGCCACGCGAGGCGCACACAGGGGGGACCCATGGGTCCCCCCTACCTGTGCATGTACGGCTTGCATCGCATCGCCGCGTACCCGCTGTAGGGGGCGCCCTTGTTCGCCTCGCACCCATTGAGTCAATGGGAGCCCACGTACGCCTTGTACGACCGGCTCCCATTGACTTCAATGGGAGTCTGACCGAATCGAGTCCGAGGGCATGCGTGCGCATCATACTCGTTCGGTCGGACTGCCAGAGTCCGATTCGGTCGGAAATCTCTCCGGATCCGGCTAGGTCGGAGTGATTTCCGGCCTGAATCGGAATTGGCCCCTAAGTGTACTCAAGCATACTCCCGACTGAAACGTGAGATTCATACATTACCCAGAAACGCCAATAATATTAGAATGGCTAGGGGGGCATATAAACGTGCACTTAGAGAGCGGAAAGAAACACTGAGTAAAGATGCTTGGATAGCGTTGCACGAAGCCTCCCGATTAAAAGATAGCTCGGCATTCTGGAAGGCAGTTAAAGTCCCTTTTTTGGCTACCCAGGATGCCCCGTCGATTGAGACAGCAATAACAGAAGAACAGTGGGTGGAACATTATTCCACTATGTATAAATGTCCCATGCGTGAAAAATCTACGGGAACTCAACCATCAGATGGTAATGCATCGTCACCACAGATATGCCCTATTGACCTCCAGTTTACACTAGATGAGGTCAATTGTGCCATAATGGCTACTATAGGGTGGGGAAAGCTCCTGGGTCTGATGGGGTCCCCGTAGATTTATGTAAATCCAAATTTGCTGCCGTGGGGCCTACTTTTAACCCAGATAATAACTGCAAGCTGCTCTTCTCATTTTATAGAAAGCCGGTCGGAATCAACTTTGGTCCCTATTTTTAAAAAAGGTGATCGCCACGATCCGGGTTGTTATTGTCCCATCTCATTATTGGATTCCCTGGTTAAAATAGTAGGGTGAATCCTACTTGTAAGATTACAGGATTGGGCTGAAGATAAAAAGATAATCTCAGAACTACAATTTGGTTTCTGTGAGGGTCTGGGTACCATTGAGCAGTGTTTGAATTTGAATATTACTGTAGGGAAATACACGTTGGCAAAGCAGGGCAGGCTATTTTATGCATTCGTAGATCTCACAGCGGCTTTTGACTGCGTAATTCATGAAAAGCTATGAAAGATTCTGGAGGACCTATGTGTGGAGCCCCCAATAATACTATTTCTGAGGCAACTATATAGTGACGCAAAGGCGAGGGTGAGATATGGTGTCGGGGGGAGTGCACGGCCCCGTTTAAGATACAGAGAGGGGTAAGGCAAGGTTGCGTGCTGGCCCCATTCCTATTTACCTTATATATTAATGGATTATGAGAATCTCTGGCGAACCAGTGCCAAGACCTCTCACAGATTGATAGACGGCCCATACCCGCCCTACTGTATGGGGACGATGCAGTCTTGATGTCACGCACTCAGTTGGGACTTCAAAGGAAAGTGACTAGCTTTTCATTATTTATGCACAATCTTGGGCTTAGAGTTAATGCATCAAAGACTTTTATTATGAGATGTGGTGCTGGTTGTACTAAAGGCAGGGACATCTATAATGACAAGAAAAAGATTGCATTTACAAAACGTTTTCTGTTCTTAGGTATTTCATTCAAACAAAAGGGAACTTGGACTCAGGCAATACAAGCAAGGAAATTAATGTTTATGAAGGCCACTCTGACCCTAGTTAACTTTGCAAGAAAACTGGGCAGACGTCCGCCAGCAGAGTTACTTCATATATATAGGGCTAAATGTGTTTCCACAGCCATGTACGGCTCAGGTGTCTGGGGTTATGCCGATTCGCATTCACTACTAGTTGAGAATGCTTTCCTAAGACTTTTACTAGCAGTCCCAAGTAGCACATCATCACATGTATGTCATTCTGAATTAGGTGTTCCATACGTATCTGACCTCATAAAAATAGAGCCCATTTTGTTATGGCATAGGATCTGAACATCACCAAAGACTATTCTTAATCGGGATATTTTAAACGATTGTTTTAAACTTGAACGGGTATCTACCATACCGTGGTTAAAGTATGTTGAAAAATGTATGCACGATCTTGGCCACCCTGAATTTTATAATCAGCCCAACACAATGACAGGTGTAACAAGAAAAGTCCTTAAGGTAAAGTGTCTGACATTACTGGATGAGCTCAGACTGTCTACAGAAATCTTGAAGCCCACAGTAATGGCAAGCCAGTCTATTTTAACAACTTACAGCCTGCAGCCTTATTTTAAAATTGTTCAGGGTGGATATGATAGATTTCTGCTGACCAGATTCAGATTGGAAATCTTACACAGACTAAC
The DNA here is from genome assembly GCA_963921515.1 of Calotriton arnoldi. Classification (NCBI taxonomy): domain Eukaryota; kingdom Metazoa; phylum Chordata; class Amphibia; order Caudata; family Salamandridae; genus Calotriton; species Calotriton arnoldi. The sequence goes on along the minus strand of CAWUFW010023792.1, from coordinate 53,033 downwards.
AAGTTTCCCAACAATGAATGACTGGTCAAGAGTTATGAATAAATGCCCTTGTGACGATGTATCCGAACAGTCAACACTACGGGCCCAATTCCGATCTCGCTTGGAAGTCGTCAGGAGCGAGTCCGAGTCGTACGCATGATTTCCGTGCGACTCGTACAGCTGTACGAGCGAGCAAATACGATGCGATAATCGCCTCGCGCTCCGAGCGGCTCGTACGCGTCAGCGATCCCCTCCGGATGACTCCACCATGGTCAACACGCACAGCGCAACGGTGCGGAATCCCGGACGACCAAGTACGATGCGCGCGCCGAGCAGCTGGATCGAGTCGGAGCCTCCGACTTGAAAAAGCCCCGGGAAGCGGACTTTGGGGGTCCGTAGCGGGCCCTCCTTAACCCGGGCCCCTACGACTCGATCACTGGGGGGGGCCCATGGGTCCCCCCTACACATGCATGCATGGTGCGGGCGGGACCGAGGCACCCCCGACACGGGGCGCCCTCGTCCGAGATGTGCATTTATTGTCTTTGGGAGCCTATGTACGCAACGTACACCAGGCTCCCATAGACTTCAACGGGGCTCCGAGCGACCCAAGTCCGTCAGCGCTGCAGTGCATCATACTCTGTCGCTCGGAGCCCAGGAGCACGAGTCGCTCAGAAAGCTCTACGAGCGCAAGTCGGCCATAGGGCTTTCCGAGCGAGATCAGAATCGGGCCCTACATGTTGTTTTATTCTTTAAATTTTATTCTGTGCAAAGAAGGAGATGGGTCCTGCCAATTTTAAAGTTACTTGGTTTTAGGCAATGCCGCCCTGCATTTTTAACCCTCCAATTTTTTGAAAATGAACTTATTATATGGCATGTATAACAGTTTTTAAAAAGTGTACTAATATGTAGAAAAACTGTTTTAATGTAAATATGTAACCAAGAATATAATTCGATCCTAATCTCTCTGCATACATCGTATATATGATGTGTATTTTATTACTTCATCTTTTTATTACGATGATGTGTATTACCGTGTGCTTTTATGATTGTCTAAAAAGAAATCGAATAAAGCTTGGTTGATTGATTGATTGACATGTGAGTACAGACATACCAATGCATTTAATCACGTGTACTGCCATGATATGTGTGAGCATATATAAGTTAAATGTCACACTCTCAATTCACTTTACAACGAGCTGTAATTAGTGTTGGTAAATGTGTTGTGATCAGTGATGCAAATCTCAAAACGAGAATGCTCATGCACAATGTGTTCATAGGCACAGTAGGCGTGCTCCACCACTGAGGTGACAGGCATTGGCCACAATTGAAAGATGCCAGATTTCGGTAGAGACATCCTGACCCCCGCGGTGTGACACCGCCTATGCGAATGTCATTGCAGCCAATGGGAACCGCCATCGCGTTGGGACGTCATTCCGCACGGCGGGCTTTCTCTATTGGCTCCCTTCAGCACTGTTGCAGAACGATATTTCTGGCGGATCCGGGAAACACTGTGACGGACGGAAAAAGGGCTATCTTTGCCCATTGTAATATGGCGGTCGCGAGAACCGCACCAGGAGTAACTAAATGGACGTTTTTTCGCCACCGACAGCACCACAGAGGTGCCTACGAGTGCCATCGTAATCAGCCCCATTGTCTTTTCTAGTTGCACGAGTTGCCTTTTCTTATCGCACAATTTAGTCAACTCTATTCAATAACTTGGCCCTTTCAGTGACCCTAAAATGAAAGCAGAAAATAAATGCCTGTAGTTGATGCCCTCTACATGTTAAAGTAGTGTAGTCCATGGCTAAACATAAAACTTGCATTTTTGGCAGAACATAGCCTAGAGGAGGTGTGTTTTTACTATGGTTCTATATTCAGCAATGCGCTTTGTGGGTAATTTCTGAAAATATGGTGCAACTGTATAGCTGAACAAACATCGGAGTATGGAAATATCACTATTTAGTTCTAAGCCTGCTAATGAATAATTGGATATGATAGCACCTCATCTAACCATTGCAACACCCAGGTTGGATTTACGTGCCTCATGCCTCTCCCTTGCTTTACTCACTTGTCTACTGTTCTGGCCTGTAACTCAGATTAAGGGCCTTTAACAATAGTTATAGATCTCTGCAATGGGGTGTAATGGTATATCTGAACACTGGAATGTTGACAATTCAACTGAAAATAAATGTGTGGCACTGGGCCAATAATGGCAGGTATACACCTTCTGTTCAAGCATTCCACTGGATGTATGACAGGACAACACATGCCTTTACCATGCATGCCTTTACCATGCAGTATTTACCATGCATATACCTTATCACACACTCTTTACCACATGTCATTACCACGAACATACATAGAGGTACATTATAAGTACCATTACCATGCATACCCTTACCACATATACCACTACAACGCTAATGTTTACCACCCAATTTATTTTCCCTAGGGGAAGATGTTGTTAATTACAAATTAAAAAAATAGTAATAAATGACAGTTAATATAGATAGTTAAATGCTAAACATAGATATGTTTGTAACAATAGGTTTTTGACATTACATACTATGATAGCAAAACTTTCTATATAAGAACATGATTTTGCATGAAGCATCTCCATGCAACATACCACAATACCATGCAATATGCCGAAAAAACACGCAATACTACGAAGCGCTACGCAAAATATTTCCAACACAACAGCATGATGCAATCCATGCCAAAACAACACTGTGCACGTCACAAAAACATTACTACAAACCAAGGCAACACTTTAAAATTGTTTTCCACATTTTTTAAATGTAAATAAAAAATGAAAAACACATCCCAACATTGTACAAACAGTTTATGAAACAGTTTAACAGGTTCAATATATACACAATTTTCTTTCTTTCATTTCAGCGAAAACAATATCCCTTGTCCCCAACCAAAATGGCTGCTGCATACTGTGAGAAAGGTCAAAAGCACATTTCTTTTCATAAACAAAATAATAATACATTTAGTCACAGTTTAAATCACAGAAAAAACACTTTTCAAAGCATATTTCATTGTAAATTATCATTTACCCCCCAAAAACATATAAAAGCAGCCAGCCATCATTTTGTGTTCAGTGGTACACTGCCTTTTGATGTGACCATACACACCACTGAGACAAGGAGAGTGCAGCCTACCAAATTTCCAAACAGAGCCCTCTATTTACACAAGTAAGTATAAGCTTGCCATTAATCATCCTAAAAGAATACTAACTAAATAACCAAAACAATTAATAAAATGTTGGGCCCGATTCACAGAACTAACTTAAGACAAAATCCTAAACTTACTACAATTTTGGTATTCACAGTCGGCACTTACTCATTTTGGTATTCACAGAAGGCACTTACTCATTTTGGTATTCACAGAAGGCACTTACTCATCAATGAGTAAGTGCCTTCTGTGAATACCAAAATGAGTAAGTTACGCAAAATGAGTAAGTTACGCAAAATGAGTAAGTTACTCCTTTTGGTATTCACAGAAGGCACTTACTCATTGATGAGTAAGTGCCTTCTGTGAATACCAAAATGAGTAAGTGCCTTCTGTGAATACCAAAATGGTAGTAAGTTTAGGATTTTGTCTTAAGTTAGTTCTGTGAATCGGGCCCATTGTTATTTACTTTTCAGACATTCTGATGGTCACCTTCAAACACCACCTTTGATCCATTTCCTACTGTGCCAACAATGTTAGTTACCATTCACCCTTTTTTCTGTGATAAATAATAGCAAAATAGTAAATTAGGTAGAACCTATAACCTACTCACGAAAGATGATGTACGTCGGGGAGGGTAAAACTTCCTATTCTACTACAGCCAAATACTTACATCAAGGAAGGTGCTGGAAAGTGGCTGGGGGAAAATACTAATGTTACTCTTCCAGGTACTTACCTCAAGAAAGGAGCTGGACAGTGACTGGGGGGAGCAAAATTACCAATTTAACTCCACCAAGTACTTCCCTCAGGGAAGGTGCTGAGCATTGGAGGGGGGGCGAAATTACTATTCTAACTCCACCAAGTACTTACCTCAGAGAAGGTGCTGGAAGGCAACTGGGGGGCAAAATGACTATTCTAACTTCGCCAAGAACTTACCTCAGGGAAGGTGCCAGACAGTGGCTGGGGGGCGAAATTACTATAATAACCCGGAACAGTGACTGGGAGGCAAAATAACTTTTCTAACTCTGCCAAGTACTTACCTCAGCAAAGGCACTGGACAGTGGCTGATGGGCAAAATTACAATTGTAACTCTGCCAACTCCTTACATCAGGGAAGGTGCTGGACAGTGGCTGGGGGGCAACATTGCTATTCTAACTCTGCCAAGTGCTTATCTCAGAGAAGGAGCTGGACATTGCGTGGGGCAGAATTACTATTCTAACTCCACCAAGTACCTACCTCACATATGGTCCTTACCTTAGACTACCAGTCATTAAAGTACAAGAAAGCCCAGTGACTGGGGATCAAATTAGTGGAAAGTAATTCCAAAAAACATACTAAATGCAAAGAAAACAGAAACTCAACAAAATCAGCAAATATTTCACCCTATCGTTTCTAATCATGAAAAGAAATACAAGAAGCTAAAATCTCAGACTTACCTCAAAACCTATACAGTACACCTCTGGTTACTCTGGGTGACACTGTGGAAAGGACCACAGACCATAAGCACTCTGCCGCTGCAAAGGAGATTGAAGTGATGGAGAATATTCATCAATTGAAAATGCTAGCTTCTACCTCCAATGAACCCTGTGGCTAAGTTTTGAGGGAGGTAGCCCAAAACATCCCCATTCACGCTGCTAGTAGTATGTCCACAATACCCAATATAAGGAGAATGGTTCAGAGACAAAAACTGGTGAGTAATCTCCAAAGAATAATGCCACAATCCTACTCTGATATTAACATACCCACTGAACTTACATATACTTTTACTAACAAACCTTTCCTACTGCATGGCAATGAGAACCCTCTCAAACGATTACTAATCTTTAGTACAATGCATAACTTGGTAACCCTGGAGAATACTAGAATGTGGATGATTGATGGAACTTTTAAATCAGCTCCCCATCCATTCACCCAAATTTACACTATTCATGCCAACATCAAAAATACTGCTATCCAATTAGTGTACAGCTTACTCCCTGACAATCAATCCTCAGCTTACAATGAACTTATAACAGTAATAAAATCCAAAACAATGAATATAAGTCCTAGGAAAAATGTAATTGATTTTGAATTACAGATGAGTAATACTATTGCAAACATTTACCCTGACACACAAATTCAAGGACTTTTTTTCACTTTTTTTCAGGCATATGGGCGAAAAATTAAAAAAAAATCCTTTGATGAGGATTATATGCAAAACAGTAAACTAAAATATAACAGCTTTGTGTTTTGTACCTCCTGAGTGTGTGGATGACTTCCACAGATCAATTATACAATGGAATACTTTACATTAAGGGTCTCATTATGATAGCAGTCAGACGAGCATCCAACTGCCATTGCAGCAGGAGGAAACCAGCCGACAAGTAGTTGGTGGTTCCACCTGCCATATTATGATAAGACCGCTGTGTAGGCAGTTGGAAACATGCCTTTTACTATTGTGGTTTGTGCTGTGGTTTGGAAAAGGGACGCAGCACAAGCCGCAGCAGTAAAATGGCATGTTTTTAAACATCTGTGTACCATGTGCCAGGCACTATGTGGTGCCAGGCACACGGTGCATGGATGTTTGGTGGAGCACCACATGTGCCCCCCTGGCCACACAGTGGAGGCCCACAGGGGAACGGGGTCCTTCTAGCATTCCCAAAGTCCCATTCTGACAGCCTTTCCATGGCGGTGGGACAGCCATGAAAAGGCTGTGGGAAAAGGACATTGCAATTCCAACGACGGTGTCTGCGCAGGCACCGCCTTCATTGTAGGGATAACTGTCCAAATGCTGCCCCGATGGGCTCCTTGAGCCTGTCAAAGGCAGCAGTCTTTCCCCAGGCCCATTGCACATATCGTAATCCGGTGGTCAGACCATTGCCCTGGATGTCTGGTGGACCTCCACCGACAGCTTGTCGGTGGTGGTCTGCCCAACTTCCTAATGAGGGCCAGAATGAGGAGAAATTGGTTCCACTCCTAAATTATCTTGAGGACACTTGGATTGGCCATCTAAACAGGTCGGGCAACAGGAGGAAGCCAAGGTTTTCCATTGACTGGTGAAACTGTTACTCGACCTGCCTAGAGGGAGATGCAAAAACAAACAATGCCATAGAGGGATGGCATAATTCTTACAACAAGTCCATCAGTAGATCTCACCCTAACCTTTATCATTTGCTGGCAATTTTGAAGAAAGAACAAAGTTTCCAGAAATTGAAAATGGTACAATCATTGTCAGATAGTCTGAATCCTTGTATTTCTAAAATAAGTAAGGAAATGTCTGAGAGACTAATAGCAAAAATCCATAAATTTCCATTTATGGGAGCTTCAGACTATCTAGACAATATTGCATACATCTTACACTACTAACATTAACCAATACCCTCTAACATTACTTGCCTGTTTCAGCAACTTTATCAAATTAAATTGTCATTTTTGAAAATTATTTTTTTACAAATTTAAAGAATACTTTACGTTCTTACCTGTAGTTGTCTGCTTTCTTCAACTCTTGGTGATATTTCATAAAACCTGTCACCAAGAGTCCTGAGCAATCCAATAATCCAAAGTGTAAAATCCAAGTCTCCATAAAGGCATATGCAGGTTTTCTTTAAAAAAAAAACCCTTCTCTTACACCCCATTTTTCGGTAATCCACAGAAAAGCAAAATATAATCCCCAAAATAATTCCCTCAAAACATTTTTAAAAAGCTTCCAACTTCCAAACTGATTTACCTCAAACAAATCCTGCAGCAATCCATCCATGAATCCCGAGTTTTCCAATCAACGCCATGGGCTTTGTCTTCTAAAGTCACAAAACATTAAAAAAACACATTGCAAAAAATAAAAAATGTTGGGTTTTTTAAATTAGGTTTTAAAAAGTTGCATTGATGAATTTCTTCCAACTTTTATTAAACCTAAGTTGGAAAAAAAACAAGTGGACACAACCTGCACGGGAATGTGAAAGTGGTTAAAACATTAATAAAATACATTTATTTACTATACACCAACTATTTACCTCCCCCCATCTCTAATTACAATAGATTTTGCCACCTATGTGTTTAAAAAACAAAAGTAAATTGTTCTTACCTGACCGCAGCTCTTCCTTGCAATTGATCTTGACTGCAACACTCCACTGACTGTAGAAACAGATGCAAAACCATTTACGTCAAGTTAGAAAATAAAAATAAAAAGGACAGGTTTTTCCCATTAAAGTCAATCGGAAAACATGGGAAAATGTTTTTAAAATTATTTAAAAAATATGATACAGACTACTTAAAAAATCTGTTCTATTGGTATCAAATAAGTTATGTATTTTCCTATTTTTTTATTTTATCAGAATTTTACAAACTGTTTAATAAATATTTAAATTAACATACCAGTTGTGTTTTTTTTCTTTTACAATAAAAATAGTTAAAATGGTTTTACATTTTCAAAAAATATTGCTGATGGTGTAAGTTTTAAACAAAATGTTTTCCATATTTTATCCCTATTTTAAATTTAATTATACATGATGCCAAATATATGATATATTAATATATTAAAAGGTAATACTCAGGTATTCAAATGAATGCCTGAGTATTAATACACTTTCCCCACCCCATACCCCTATATCCCTTGCACCCCTTCCCTAAGATGTGTATTTTAGTTTATCAAATATTTTACAAAAATAATTATAGTAATAAATACCCTATAAATTCATGTTTTAAAAATTAGTACTCGAGTATTACAATTAATACCTGGGAATAAATACACTACCCTACCTTTTACCCCTATATCCCTAGCATCCTGTCCCTAAGGATTTGTTGTCGTTTTCATATTTTTTTTAGGAATAAATACAGTAATAAGTACCCTATAAACTCATGTTTCAGAAATTAATGTTCAGGTATTACAATTAATTCCTGAGAATTAATACACTTTCCCCACCCAATACCCCTATATCCCTTGCACCCGTTCCCTAAAGGTGTGTATTGTAGTTTATAAAATATTTAAAAAAAATAATGATAGTATTAAATACCCTATAAATCCATATTTTAAACATTTGTACTCGAGTATTACAATGAATACCTGGGAATTAATTTATACCCCTATGTTCCTAATATCCTGTCCCTACAGATTTGTTGTCTAGTTTTCATATTTTTTTTGTGAATAATTATGGTAATAAGTGCCCTATAAACTCATGTTTCAGAAATTAATGGTCAGGTATCATAATTAATACACTTCCGCACTCAGTACCCCTATATCCATTGCATTGCATCTCTAAAGATTTTTTTCTAGTTTAAAAAATATTTTTTAAGATTAAATATATGACATACACTATAAATTTGCAAAACAAAGAGAGAGGAAGGGAAAAATTATCGGACACTCCTACTCCCCTCAGGATAAATCAAATAAACAACAAAGGAGTGTGACACTAATACAAGAGGAGCACACAAATATCCTTCTTAAATATAGTGTTAATTCACTTATTTCACTTCTCACCTATTTTTCAACCAGCTCCGCAGTAACACTGGCGTCGTAGCACACTAGGGTGGCATTCGGCCACTCCTGGTGGGGCCCGATGATGAAGCATGTCACCAACCAGGTTGGTGAGTGAGGGCTTTCAGAAAAACCTAAGGTGGTTTCATTCTGTTTAGTTAACACTATATTTAAGAAGGATATTTGTGTGCTCCTCTTGTATTAGTGTCACACTCCTTTGTTGTTTATTTGATACACTATAAATTCACATTTTAAAAATGAATACATATGCATTCCAAATAATACCTGAGTATTAATAAACTTCTTCACTAAAAGAAACCCTGTATCCCTTGCATCCTATCCCTACAGGTTTGTTTTCTAGTGTTACAGATATTTTAAAAATAAATAAAATATTAAAAACACTTTAGATTCACATTTTTAAATTTAATACTCAGGTATTACAAATACTGCCTGAGTATTATTGCATTGCCCCATAACAAAAATATAGTGGAAAATAATATCAAAAGTAAGAATACAGGTTTTATTGTATACAATATCGTTATAAAGAAAATAGTTGTAATTAATATTGTGTATTTTAATATAGTTGTAATAAACATTGTTTTTAATTAAACATGTATACTAATAATATTAGTATAATTGTCTTTTTCTAAATATAGTTTGTAATTTTAAAAGTATAATTCAATTTTTAAAATTTAATTAGTAGTTTATAATTTAGTAGCAGGATATTGGGATTGTGAGGGCATATGGTGGGATGTTATTTACATTTTAGAGAATTGTTTTTTTTAATATTAAGGGCCCGATTTCGATGTCGGATGGACCTGAGTCCATCCAACAGCGATTAGGTACTGGGACCGACTGACCTCCTGTCGGCGGTCCCAACCCAGAAATTAGAACAGTGTTCGGTCGCAGTTCTATTCTTTATAATGGGAGTATGCATTCCGACCGGAACACTTTCCCTACTGTTACTAAGGGGTTGATTACGATGGCGGACGGACTTAGGTCTGTCCGTCAACGATGCAGGGAGTAGGACCGCCCGCCTGTAAGGCGGCGGTCCCACATGTGGGATTACAATGCGACCGCCACTGTGGCGGTCGCATTGTGCATGTTTAACATTGCGGCGGGTGCTGCAGTCGCACTGTTAAAAATGCATGTTGTGCATTTCCCTGCACTACGTGGCAGGCACCACGCGGTGCCTGCCACCTGGTGCAGGGAAATGTAGGGGGTACCATAGGTACCTCCCCAGTGCACACCCACCTCCCCCAGCACAAGGGGGGCCTGCAATGGGCCCCCAAAGTACATCCCCGCCAGCCTTTCCATGGCAGTTTCACCACCATGGAAAGGCTGGTGGGGATCCAGCATCGTAATTTGGAGGACGGTGCCTGCTAGGCACCACCACCATTCTTACGATGGGAGAGGTCCGACTGCAGCAATCGTTATGATTGCTGCAGTCGGACCTGTGGCGGACGGACTTTCCATCTGCCACGCACACCGCCAGCCATCAAAATCTGGCGGGTGGAATTTGACCGCACAATTGCGGTGAATCCACCACCGACAGGCTGCCGGTGGCGGATTCACTGCAATCGTAATCAGCCCCTGAGATTGGAGTGGAAGTAGCAAATTTAACCAGTCCAGAGTCCAACACTTTCCCTACGGTTGCTTTGACTGGAGTGGGAATAGTAACTATAATCCCTCCTAAATCCAACAACTTCCCTACTGTTGCCTAGATCAGAGTAGGAATAGTAATTCCAACCCTTCTGAAGTTTAATTATTTTCGTACTGTTGCTTAGATTGGAGTGGAATAGTAAATGTAGGTTCTCTGAAGTCCAACATTTTCCCTTGGGTTTCTTAAATTAGATTAGGAAAAGTAAATCTAACCTCTCCAAAATTCAAACTTTTCTGTACTGTTGCTTAGATTGTAGTGGGAATAGTTAATCTAACTCATCTGAAGTCCAATGTTTCCTCCGATTTTGTTTACTTTGGAGTGGGAATAGTAAATGTAACCCCTTTCAAGTGTGACACTTTTTCTACTTTTATTTTATTTGGAGTTAAATAATTTATTTTTGCTGTTTCTTTTAATTGCTGTTATATTTTTTAAATTACATATCTTTTTAAACTTATTATTATTTAAAAAATCTATTTTTATTTGAATACATATTTTTATATTATTTTATTTATTTACCTAATTGTGTTATATGTTTTTAATATCTGTTTTTACAATTAATATTAATGGTATTATTCATGTACCTACAAATTATTGAGCTACTTAAAAAAAGTGCAGTTGACCCTTAACTGCTACACAAATATTTATAAATAAAAATATCCACCTATTACCACTTACATAAAGTGGTAATAGATAGTGAACAACAATGAAACCTAATACTTACCTATAATATGTAAGACCCTAACCCAGAATGCAGCAAAATGCAGACAACAGAACACAGCAAAACTGTGATTGAAACTACATGGCCGCCTTTTACCTTTGGTAAACACAGCCATTAGACAATCACATATTCACTTCCCAGCCCCATGTACCGTGGTATACCATGAATGTACCATGGTATAACATGGCACAATATATAAGTACCATTTTTAAAAGTTATAAGTTTAACACTACTTACATTATTTACAGATACTATAAAAAAATTAACATTTATACATCAGAATATATATTGCTGCCACATGATATTTATATTCGTTCACACATGTTCACGCTATGTCTGTTTCAATTAACACACTCCATTCTACGCCACTCCACTCTATGACGCTTCACTTTACGCCACTCCACTCTACGCTATTCCACTCAATGCCACTCTACCTCACGTCAGTCCATTTTACACCACTACAGTGTACGCCAATCCATTGTACTCCACCTCACTGCACTCTAAGCCACTCCACGCTACAGCACTCTACTGTTTTTTGTTTCAATTCATTTGCACACGTAGATTCTTCTTTAAATCATAAGCCAAAATGTTGTGAATAAAAGACGCCTGGTCCATGTAGATTATAGGTTGGTTTATTTAAGATGGATGTTATCATCTAGAGGAGCAGCCTTCCTGCTGCTCAGCCATCATCCAACTGACTCTCTCAATCACCAACATTCCACAGCATCCTCACACACCAACATTCCACCACTACAGTCACACTGGCTGAGCAGCATATATAACATCCACGTTACACAATTATACTGTACACCCCTCTATTCTATTACAGAGCAGTCTATGCCACTCCACTCTATGCTCCTCCACTGTATGCCTCTCCACTGTGCGCTATTCCACTTTATGCAACTCCACTCTACGACATTACACTCTATGCTACTCCACTTTACAGCCGCTGTCGACTCAGGTAAGCGAGGTGGGGCGAGGGTGGGTGGCGGGGGAGAGGGAGATGTCAACAGATGACAGAATAAGTATGATTACATAAATAAATAATACCTATTCCGTCGTCCATCGGCTTCCCCCTGCCGCGCCGCGCCCTAATGCCCCACCGCACTTACCTGAGATGGCCGTTGCTGCCACTTTATGCTATTCTGCTCTGCACAACTTCATGATACACCACTGCACTCTACGCTATTCAACTGGATGCCACTCCACTCTATGGCACTCAACGGTACGCAAGTGCAGGATACACTACGCCACTCTACCACAATCCATAGTATGCTACTACACTGTACAACACTATATTGTATGCCACTCCACTGTACGTCACTACACTCTACGCTTCTACAGTCTAAGTTATTCCACTGTATGACCCTGTACTCTGTGCTACTCCACTATATGCCACTCCACTGTACATCACTAGGCTTAATGCCACTAAACTCAGCATTATTCCAGTCAGCACTACTCCACTGTATGCTACTCCACTGTAGTCTATGCTAGTCCACTATTCCCCACTCAAGTGTATGCTGTCTGCTGTACACCACTCCACTCTACGCCACTCCACTATATGCCACTTTACTCTACCCTAATCAACTTTATGCCTCTACACTGTACATCACTCCACTTGACGCAAGTCCGCTCTCCACCACTCCACTGTACGCCTCGCTACTCTATGCCACTCCGATCTATGCCACTCCACTCTATGCTATTCCAGTCTATGCCACTGCACTGAATGCCAGTCTACTTAACCATATTTCACTGTACGGCACCTCACTGTACGCCATTCCAGAATCAGCTCTTCCAATGTATGCCACTACACAGTACAACACTCCAGTCTATGGCACTCCACTGTATGCCACTGCACTGTACACAAACCCACTCTATACTATTCCACTGTAAGCAACTTCACTGTACCACTTTCCACTGAATGTTATCCCACTCTATACCACTCCACTGTACGCCACTCCACTGTATGTCACTCTACTAGACGCTATTCCTTTGTACATCACTTCACTGTACGCCACTCCGCTGTACGCCACTCTGTCATGTGCCTGAGTTAGGCTTGGTAGGCATTAGTGCTGTTCTCCCATGTTTGCGATCCATTTTCCTAAAGTTGCCTTCTTTTTGCCACATTAATGTTTGACCCACATTTTGCATTTGTGATGCTAAAGTTTCAGTCGAGTTGCACCTAGTGCTGTTATTTCCTTTCTACTCTGCTCACTTAACTAAGTTGTGTTGATCATGTTGCAGGAGGCCCCGTCCCGCAAGTCTCTGACAGTCATGGCCTGGAGGTGCTTTCATCAATGTTGGTTAACTGTTTCTTTGTTATGTAGATCTGTGCATTTGCACATCTTTGCCCAACCATGGAAATGCCCTTTTGCTGGCAACTGATTCTTTATGCTTGTGTCTAATCAGTTTCGCCCTTAATCTTCCTCTCTTCTTTATTTGTCTGCTGTTTTCGTACTTTCAATAATTTGCAGTTCTTGACTCTAGCAGAGGTATTTCTTGGCCTGAGCTATTTTTTCACGTGGGTTTGATTCATAGAATTTAATGAGTTGTTTCCAAGAGGAGACTAGTTCCAGCAGTAATTGCCTTGATGTATAGGCATAACCAAATCAAATCAGTCTCCTGCCTGTCGGTATCTTGCCTAGGTTTTGAACTTGCATGATTAGTTTCCATGCAAGATACCGTCAAGTACATTTTGCAGCATTTCACGTCATTTTCATGAAATTATTCAGAATTGGCATGTCACCCACGCTCTTTTCCAGTGAAATAACAAACCTGAAGAACTTGTTTCTGGAGGTGGGTCTCGCATATTTCTCTCAAGGTATTTAGTAGCAGGTGAGGCAGAAGCTTCAGGTAAAATGGATATTACTCTTGCATCTTTCACACATAGACCTTTTTATTGATTCTCATTCCAGACCATATACAACTCCTTCTTTCCCCAGACAAAATATCTAAATGTACAATTTTCAATTCTACAGTTATTTCCTGTTACACTGCATTATATATTTATGTCTTAAGAATCTTTAATAAACTCACTCTTTAAATTTTAAAAAAAACATGGAAACGCCCCGGTGACCTTTCTTTGCACAGGAACACTGGGCAAAACCTTTGGGTTTCTTCAAACAAGAATCAGAAAAAAAATGCAATTTTAAATCAAATAACAGAAATTCCATATATTTAAAGGCACTAGGTCAATCCTTTATGGGAATAATAAATGAGCTGCAAGAAAGGTCTTGTGTTTTTAACCCTTTCATAGTTTTCTCAGTTACAGTTCTTTGATAAGTTGGTTACTTTAAATATGTTTTTGTAGTAGCCGTGTCTTAAATTACTACAGTTGCACTGCCATGCTTGAAATTCAAATAAACAAACTCTCATTAAATGGCTCGCAAATTTTCCTTTACACTTATTTGTTTGTGGCCACTGCATTAGTTTTGTTTTGTCACTACTTTTAATAAGGTTTTTGTTCCTCTTTTGTGCTGGTTGTTCTTTTGTAGGAGGGATTAAGGTAGGAAGGAAAAGCCATTGAGTGGTAAAAGTACTGACTGTGCTGTGCAGCAAGGACACGGGTTGTATTCTATATGCACCTTGGGGATTGGCTGCCAGTAGAGAATCTGCTAGCGGAATTAAACCCACTAAAGGACTGGCATAGTAATGCACTGTTTCTTTTGATATCTTGAAAAACCATAGTTAGTAGTACCATTAGGAAGTTAGCAGTGCTGAGAAGTCCGCATGTAACTCCATACTCGCGAATGGGGTGTCCTGCTTCGCACTCCCAAATAATAAAAATACAGCCTTCCTACACAGAGGTTTCACTCTCCTAAAATGAGGCACATCAAAAGAGAGTTTTCAGAATAAAGCATGGGGTTTTATTTCTGCAACACTATCGAACAGAAAGGCTTTCCCAGATGTCAAATGAAACAACATATGTATGTATCTATGCTGGGTCAGAGGAGGCTCTTTTAATAAAAAGGCCTTAACCCAAATGGTCCTTGTGTGCGTGCTCTTTTCCTGATGGGGAGTAGAGGTTTTCCTGTTTGATATATATATATATTCACTGAAAAAACCATAGGTTTTAGGGACAGTTACAGTTAGTTGGACATTGCACTTGTACAAAACCCGTGAAATTCCCCCGTTATAGTTAGTTCAGCTAACTATAACTCACGCCCCCGCAATGCACTGCTGATGACGTCACATATTACATCACTCATGACATGGTCAGTGACATCACTGATGACATCACTGATGACATCTCAAATAACATCACTGATGACATCATCTAGTGACTGTGTGTTTCTGTAAAGTTTAAATATTTTTAATATATAGGGAAAGGCGTATTGAAGAATGAGTGGGTGTATAAGTGTCTGTATGAATGATTTAGTAGGTGCGTGACTAACTGTATAAGTGAGTGATTAAACGTATCTTACTGAATGCATGGGTTAGTGACTAAACTGGGTGAATGTCTGTATCCGTCTGTCTGTTGCTGTGTAAGTGGCTGCATGGGTTTGTGAATAGCTACATGAGTGTCTATATGAGTTATTGATTGGTTGTCTGAGTATCTGTATGGGTGCCTGAGTGTTTGTGTGGGTGGGGTGTGTGCGACTCTGTACATAGATGTGTGAGTGGGTGATTCACTGGGTGCATGATTTGAAGAGTGCATCTGTGATGGACTGCTTGGGTGGGTGAGTGTGTGTATGGGTGTGTTAGTGAGTGAATGTATATCTCAGTGGTACATATGCGAGTAACTACATATGTAAAAGGCAGTATATATGTGTGTTAGAGTATTTAAAAGGCTATAAGTGAGAGTGTGTGATTGTGAGAGTGGCTGTATGGATGCGTGTGTGCTTGTATCAGTTATTGTATAAGAGCGTAAGAATGTGCTAGTATTTGTATGAGTAAGTGAGCTGGTGTGTGTATAACTCTATAGGTGAGTAAATGGGTGTGTGATTAATTTTTTGCATGACTGACTAGGTGTGTGAGTACATCTATGGATGAGTGGCGGTGTGTGAGTATTTATATAGGTGTATGAGTGCATATGATAGTCCTGTACTGAGTAACTGTAAGTATGAGTGACTGGACGGGTGAGTGAGTAGATGTGTGTGTGTAGACCTAAGAATCAGTGAGTGGGTATGTAGTTATTGGTATTGGAGTGTGTATGGTTTTGCGAATGGCTGTCTGTAATTTAGAGTGGGTGTATCAAAAGTTATATTAGGGTGTGAGAAGATGCATGAAATTATCACATGGATGATGTCATCAGTGATGTCATTTGAGATGTCATCAGTGATGTCATCAGTGATGTCACTGACCATGTCATGAGTGATGTAATATGTGACGTCATCAGCAGTGCATTGCGGGGCGTGAGTTATAGTTAGCTGAACTAACTATAACGGGGGAATTTCACGGGTTTTGTACGAGTGCAATGTCCAACTAACTATAACTGTCCCTAAAACCTATGGTTTTTCAGTGAATTTCAAAGGTTTTTAAATGCTAATTTCTAACTATAACGTGCCTGAAACCTATGGTTTTTTCAGTGAATTTGTAAGGTTTTTAAATGCTAATTTCTAACTATAACGTGCCTCAAACTTATGGTTTTTTAAGTGAATTTCAAAGGTTTTGTAAATGACAATTTTTAATTGTATTAATTGTTATATTTATTTTTTTGATACTGATTTACTACAATTTTTTAAACTATTTATTTTTAGATATTTTATTTTTAAATTGCATTGTAATTACATTATACATTACATTACAAAATATACTTTCTCAGAATGAATTACTTTAGTTTAAATATTTTGCAAATAGGCAATAGACTTTTAAGTACAGTAGTTACAGTTGTTGCAATGGGCAACACAATTTCAAACACAATGCAACATTGAGCTCAATGTGAATTTCTAGTTAAATGCAATTAGTTACTTTATGGATTACTTTTCTAACCACAGGACTGGATCCTAGATTCAGTCCTGGGACATCTGCTGTAAACAGTTGAGTAAAAGCGTTTTGGTTACAGTAGTGATTCTTAAGGAATATTATTGTATTTTAAAAGTTGACACTTGGAAACTTTTTCACATAGAATCACCAATTTTATCCTATGGGAGGAAATTCACTTAGCAGGTAAGTAGTGTTATCGTTACTTTTTCTTACTCAGTGGTGGATCCTGGATCCAGCACTGGTGCATCTCCTGTAAACAGTTGAAAGAATGCGTTTAAGTCATACAGGCGATTTTTAAGGAATATTTGTAGTTTGTGAAAATCGACACTTTGAAACTTTTCTGCTGAAAACCAGACAATGGATTCCTATGGAAGGAAATACAAGTTACTGGTAAGCACGGTTAGAATTACTTTTCAGGGTCAGTGCTGGGCTAAAAGATGCAGCACTGGGTTCTCTCCTGATAACAGGTGAGTAAATCGGAATTCGTAGTTCGGCTGATTTTAGAGGAATATTATAAAGTTCCAAAACTCCACACTTAGAAGAATTTCCAAGTGAAACCAGTCAATGTTAGCCTATGGAAGGAAATTCAAGTTACTGGTAAGTACAGTTAGAATTACTTTTCAAGGTCAGTGCTGGGCTAAAAGATGCAGCACTGGGTTCTCTCCTGATAACAGGTGAGTAAATCGGAATTCGTAGTTCGGCTGATTTTAGAGGAATATTTGCACAATGGTGAATAAAGGGGGTGGGGCCTGAGGATACATGTCTGCAAACACGCCGTGTGGCGCGTTTTAAGTTGGAGAATTAATTCCTCCTCAATCCCGAGGGTCCCTAGGGGCCAACTAGACCACCAGGTACCTCCAGTATGCGCCAGAGAGCTGCGTTGCAGAGAGGTGTTCAGAGGCCACGCCCCTTTTTACAACACTCTGCAACGCAGATCCGTGGCGCTTACTGGAGGTACCTGGTGGGCTAGTTGGCCCCCAGGGACCCTCAGGATTGAAGAGGATTTAATTCCCCATCTTAAAACACGCCACGGGGCCTGTTTGCACACATGTCACCTGAAGCCCCGCCCCCTCCCTTCACCACTGTGCAAACGCGCCCTGTGGCGCGTTTTAAGTTGGGGGATTAAGTCCCCTTGAATCCTGAGGGTCCCTGGAGTCCAAGTAGCCCACCATGTACCTCCAAAAGCGCCACAGAGCTGCGTTGCAGAGAGGTGTAAAGGGGCGTGGCCTCTGTACACCTCTCTGCAACGCAGCCCCTGGCGCATACTGGAGGTTCCTGGTGGGCTAATTGGCCTCAGGGACCCCCAGTATTTAAGGGGAATTCGTTCCCCATCTGCAAACGCTCCAGGGGCGCGTTTGCAGAGTGGTAAAGGAAGGGGGCGGGGCCTGCGGCCCAATCATTTTTTATTTTTTATTTTTTTATTTTTTCGGTGGGGGGCTGTGTGGCCCCCCTTCCTTTTTCCTATTTTTGGGCCCTGGGGACCCCATCCCCCAGGGCCTTACCCCCTTTTTTTTTCTTTTTTTAAATTAAACGGGAAGGGGGCCGCGTGGCCCCCCTCCCATGGTCGAATCCGGCCCCAGGGACCCCATCCCCTGGGGCATGGCCACACTTTTAAATATATTTTTAAGGAGGGGCTGCGTGGCTCCCCTCCTCAGGCCTCCTTTTGCCCTGGGGACCCCATCCCCCGGGGCAGGCCTTTATTTTAAAAAAAATGTACATGTTTTTATTTTTTTGGGGAGGGGGCCGGGTGGCCCCCCTCCCGGGCCACTACTTGCCCCGGGGACCCCATCCCCTGGGGCTGGCCCTATCCTTTGGGGTCCATGGGGGGACCCCAACTCCCCCACGGACCCTGCCGGCTCCCCGCCTCCTGCGGGAGCCGGCATTGCTTTCCACATGGGGAGCTGCTAACATGCAGCTCCCCGTGTGAAAAGCAACTTGCTTTGGAT
Source organism: Calotriton arnoldi (assembly GCA_963921515.1). Classification (NCBI taxonomy): domain Eukaryota; kingdom Metazoa; phylum Chordata; class Amphibia; order Caudata; family Salamandridae; genus Calotriton; species Calotriton arnoldi. The sequence continues at coordinate 34,173 of CAWUFW010023792.1, read as the reverse complement.
TTTGGAAGCGAGAGCAGGTTTCCTGCTCTCGCTATATCCAAAGCAGTTTGCTATGACAGGACGGGAGCCACGAGGCTCCGTCCTGTCATAGCAAACTACAGTGTCCCAGGGGTAGGCACTCCGGGACACTGCAGGAGCCGGCCCTGGGGGGTGGTTGTCCCCTGGGCCATTACAGGCTCCAGGAGGGGGGCCGCGTGGCCCCCCTCCCTCCATGTTCAAAGCCCCGGGGAGGTGGTGGTCCCCAGGGCTCTGGGGGTCCGTAACGGACCCCCATATTTAACTCTTTAGTACCCCGGGGATGTGACGGTCCCCGGGGCATGTGGGGGGGCTGGAGCCCCCCCTGCACAGGTACTTTTTAAATAAAAAAAAGAAGCCCCGGGGGGTGGCGGTCCCCGGGGCTGCAGGAGGGCCAGAGAGCCCTCCCGCACCATTTGTTTTTAAAGCCCCAGGGGGGTGGCGGTCCCTGGGGCTTAGGGGGGCCTTAGAGGCCCCCCATTTATTAAAATCATAACCCCCCGCATGCCCATGGGACTTGGCCCACCCGGGGGCCAATTAACAACGAAGTCCTTGTGGGACCCCCTGAGCAGACCTAGAGGGTCAGGGTGTTTCTACCCTGCCCCCTTTGTGCGTTTTGCGCACTTGTTTCTTTTTTTTTTCTTGGCGGGATCCGCGCACCCTAAGCGCATCCCGCCAATTTTTATTTTTTTAAATGCTTTTTCTGCCCAGGGGTCCTTGTGGGACCCCTTGAGCAGACCTAGGGAGTCAGGGTGTTTCTACCCTGCCCCCTTTGCGCTTTGCGCACTTGTTTCTGTCCCTCGGTTCTACCGAGGGACAAAATGGCTGACAACACTTCCTGATTTGGAGTGTTGACAGCCAATTAGCATGCAGCTCGTGATCGGGAGGGTACGCGGACCCTACTCGGCCATAGATATATATGTGATTTTCTCAGAAACTACTGAACGGATTTACACCATTTAAGCAAAAGGCACGACACTGAACCAAGGGCTACCTCTTTGCCAAATTTGGTGTAATTCCGTTCAGCAGTTCGGGCTGTAGCTGCGACTAAAGGTTCCTAAGGAAAAATGCATGGAGAAAACGCGTTTTGGGACCCCCCTTTTTTCTTGGCCCCCGCTTGACGTATCACCCCAAGACTTTCAGGATAGGAGCGGACCGGAGCGCCCCAACAAGTTGGAAGCTTTCGCGAAGATTCGTCAACCGGCACCAATGTTATTGCAAATAGAATGTTGCGGATTTCCTATGGAAAATAGGTCCTAACTATAACTATTTACTGGCGACCGCCAGTAGATAATATATATATATATTCACTGAAAAAACCATAGGTTTCAGGGGCATTATAGTTCGAAGTTAGCATTTAAAAAACCTTAGAAATTCAATGAAAAAAACACAGGTTTCAGGGACGTTATAGTTAGTTGGGCATTTCACTCGTACAAAACCAGAGAAATTCGGCCTTTATAGTTAGTTGAGCTAACTATAACTCGCGCCTCCGCAATGCACTGCTGATGACGTCACATATTACATCATTCATGACATGGTCAGTGACATCACTGATTACATCACTGATGACATCTCAAATGACATCATTGATGACATCATCCAGTGACTGTGTGTTTCTGTAAAGTTTAAATATGTTTTATTTATATATATGCCAAGGTGTATTGAAGAATGAGTAGGTGTATAAGTATCTGAATGGATGATTTAGTAGGTGCGTGACTGACTGTATAAGTGAGTGATTAAATGTGTCCTACTGAATGCATGGGTTAGTGACAAAACTGTGTGAATGTCTGTATCAGTCTGTCAGTTGGTGTGTAAGCGGCTGCATGGGTTGGTGAGTAGCTACATGAGTGTCTATATGGGTTATTGATTGTTTGTCTGAGTATATGTATGGGTGCCTGAGTGGGTGGGTGGGGGTGTGTGACTCTGTGCATAGATGTGTGAGTGGGTGATTCACTGGGTGTATGGGTTCAAGAGTGCATCTGTGAAGGGCTGTATGGGTGGGTGAGTGTGTGTATGGGTGTGTTGGTGAGCGAATGGATGTCTCAGTGGTACATGTGTGAGTAACTACATATGTGAAAGGCAGTATATGTGAGTGTTGGAGTATATAAATGACTATATGTGAGAGTGAGTCATTGTGAGAGTGGCTGTATGGATGAGTGTGTGCTTGTATCTGTGATTGTATAAGAGAGTAAGTATGTATTAGTATCTGTATGAATAAGTGAGGTGGTGTGTGTATAACTGTATAGGTGAGTAAATAGGAGTGTGATTGATTCTTTGCATGACTGACTAAGTGTATGAGTAACTCTATGGATGAGTGGCGGTGTGTGAGTGTCTGTATAGGTGTATGAGGGCATATGATAGTACTGTATTGATGAGTGACTGCATGTATGAGTGACTGTATCTGTGAATGAGTGGATGTGTGTGTAGACCTAGGAATCAGTGAGTGGGTATGTAGTAACTGGTATTGGTGTGTCTATGGTTTCGAAAATGGTAGTCTGTATTTTAGAGTGGGTGTATCAAACGTTATATTAGGGTATGAAAAGCTGCATCAGATTATCATGTGGATAATGTCATCAGTGATGTCATTAGTGATGTCATTTGAGATGTCATCAGTGAACATCAGTGATGTCACTGACCATGTCATGAATGATGTAATATGTGACGTCATCAGCAGTGCATTGCGGGGGCGCGAGTTATGGTTAGCTCAACTAACTATAACGGCCGAATTTCTCTGGTTTTGTACGAGTGAAATGTCCAACTAACTATAACATCCCTGAAACCTGTGGTTTTTTCAGTGAATTTCAAAGGTATTTTAAATGCTAATTTCTAACTATAACGTCCCTGAAACCTGTGGTTTTTTCAGTGAATTTCAAAGGTTTTTAAATGCTCATTTCTAACTATAAAGTCCCTCAAACAAATGGTTTTTTCAGTGAATTTCTAAGGTTTTTAAATGCTAATTCCTAACTATAACATCCATCAAACCTATGGTTTATTCAGTGAATTTCAAACATTTTTAAATGCTAATTTCTAACTATGCCTACAGAGGTAGGACATGTGCAGAAAGAGGAAGAACGGCACAGAAAGAAGCAAGAGAAATGCAGAAAGAGGCAACAGAAGTCCAGAAAGAGGAAGAAAGGTGCAGAAAGAAGCAAGAAATATGCAGGAAGAACCAACAAAGGTGCAGAAAGAGGCCTTGTTGCAAAGTCATTTGTGCCCTGGGCACCCCCCAACTTTTTTCTGACTGGTACTGGTGGTAACTGACTCTGACTAACCTGGCCCGGAGCCAGTGCTATGCTGAAAGACACTTAGAATACAAGGAAAACACCTACATACACTAGGGTACACTATGGGTTGTGGTACCCCTGTGATTGGCATGACCTCCCCTGTAAGGCCCTAGTATATAGTAGGGCAGGGGGGTTAAAACTACCTCTAAGTCAGAGGTGCAGAAAGAGGCAAGAGATGTGCAGAAAGAAGGAACAGAGGTGCCAAAACAGGCAAGAGAGGTGCAGAAAGAAGCAGGTGAGGTGCAGAAAGGAGCAAGAGCAGTGCAGAAAGAACCAACAGAGGTGCAAAAAGAGGCAAGAGGGGTGCAGAAAAAGGTAGGAGAGGTGCACAAAGAGGCAAGAGAGCTACAGAAAGAGGCAGGAGTAGTGCAGAAAGAAAGAAGAGAAGTGCCGAAAGAAGCAACAGAGGTCCTGCAAGAGGCGCAAAGGCTGCAAAAAGAGCAAGAGAAGTGCAGAAAGAACCAATAGAGGTACAGAAAGAGGCAAGAGAGGTGCAGAAACAGGCAGGAAAGGTGCAGAAAGAGGCAAGAGAGGTGTAGAAAGAGAAAAGAGGGGTACAGAAAGGGGCAAGAGGGGTGCAGAAAGAAGCAAGAGCAGTGCAGAATGATCCAACAGAGATGCAAAAAGAGTCAAGAGGAGTGCAGAAAGAGGTAGGAGAGGTGCATAAAGAGGCAAGAGAGGTACAGAAAGAGGCAGGAGGGGTGCAGAAAGAAGGAAGAGAAGTGCAGAAAGAGGCAAGAGAATTGCTGAAAGAAGCAACAGTGGTGTAGAAAGAAGCAAGAGAAGTGCAGAAAGAGGCAAGTGAGGTGCAGAAAGAAGCAAGATCAGTGCAGAAAGAACCAACATATGTAGAAAAAGAGGCAAGAGGGGTGCAGAAAAAGGTAGGAGAGGTGCACAAAGAGGCAAAAGAGATACAGAAAGAGGCAGGAGGGGTGCAGAAAGAAGTAAGAGAAGTGAAGAAAGAAGCACCAGAGGTGCTGAAAGAGGTGCAAAGCGTGCAGAAAGTGCAAGAGAAGTGCAGAAAGTACCAACAGAGGTACAGAAAGAGGCAAGAGAGGTGCAGAAACAGGCAGGAAATGTGCAAAAAGAGGGAACAGAGGTACAGAAAAAGGCAAGAGGGGTGCAGAAAGAGGCAAGAGGGATGCAAAAAGAAGCAAGATCAGTACAGAATTAACCCAACAGAGGTGCAAAAAGAGGTAGGAGATGTGCATAAAGAGGCAAGAGAGGTACAGAAAGAGGCAGGAGGGGTGCAGAAAGAAGGAAGAGGAGTGCAGAAAGAGGCAAAAGAATTGCTGAAAGAAGCAACAGAGGTGTAGAAAGAAGCAAGAGGAGTGCAGAAAGAGGCAAGTGTGGTGCAGAAAGAAGCAAGAGCAGTGCACACATTATCAACAGAGGTGCAAAAAGAAGCAAGAGTGGTACAGAAAAAGGTAGAAGAGGTGCACAAAGAGGCAAGAGAGGTACAGAAAGAGGCAGGAGGGGTGCAGAAAGAAGGAAGAGAAGTGCAGAAAGAAGCAACAGAGGTGCAGAAAGACACAAGAGAAACTCACAAACAGGCAAGAGAGGAGCAGAAAGAGGCATGAGAAGTGTAGAAAGAAGCAAGAGAAGTGCAGAAAGAGGCAGGAGTGGTGCAGAAAGAAGCAAGTGACATGCAGAAAGAGGCAACAGAGGTGCAGAAAGATGCAAGAGAGGTGCACAAACAAGCAGGAGAAGTGAAGAAAGAGGCAAGAGAATTGCTGAAAGAAGCAACAGAGGTGTAGAAAGAACCAAGAGAAGTGCAGAAAGAGGCAAGTGAGGTGCAGAAAGAGGCAAGAGGGATGCAGAAAGAGAAAAGAGGGGTACAGAAAGAGGCAAGAGGGGTGCAGAAAGAAGCAAGAGCAGTGCAGAATGATCCAACAGAGATGCAAAAAGAGTCAAGAGGAGTGCAGATAGAAATAGGAGAGGTGCACAAAGAAGTAAGAGAGGTACAGAAAGAGGCAGGAGGGATGCAGAAAGAAGGAAGAGAAGTACAGAAAGAGGCAAGAGAATTGCTGAAAGAAGCAACAGAGGTGTACAAAGAAGAAATAGAAGTACAGAAAGAGGCAAGTGAGGTGCAGAAAGAAGCAAGAGCAGTGCAGAAAGAACCAACAGAGGTGCAAAAAGAGGCAAGAGGGTGCAGAAAAAGGTAGGAGAGATGCACAAAGAAGCAAGAGAGGTACAGAAAGAGGCAGGAGGGGAGCAGAAAGAAGGAAGAGGAGTGCAGAAAGAGGCAAAAGAATTGCTGAAAGAAGCAACAGAGGTGTAGAAAGAAGCAAGAGGAATGCAGAAAGAGGCAAGTGTGGTGCAGAAAGAAGCAAGAGCAGTGCACAAATTATCAACAGAGGTGCAAAAAGAAGCAAGAGTGGTACAGAAAAAGGTAGAAGAGATGCAGAAAGACACAGGAGAGGTGCAGAAACAAGCAAGAGAAGTGCAGAAAGAGTCAAGAGAATTGCAGAAAGAAGCAACAGAGGTGTGGAAAGAAGCAAGAGAAGTGCAGAAAGAGGCAAGTGAGGTGCAGAAAGAGGCAAGAGAGGTACAGAAACTGGCAAGAGAATAGCAGAAAAAGGCAATAGGGATGCAAAACAGGGAAGAAGGGTGCAGAAAGAAGCAAGGGAGGTTCAGAATGAAGCAAGAGAAGTACAGAAAGAAGCAGCAGGGGTGCAGAAAGAGGCAAGTGAGGTGCAGTAGGAGGCAAGAGAACGGCAGAATGAGCAGCGTTACATTTATTCGTTAATTAATTATTAAAGGGCATGGATCTCTTCTAAAAAACACCTCAAGGGGATTAGTACTTCCCTACGAGTTTACTCACGGTCTTCCCGTTACACTATTCCCTGTAATAACGATCAAACTCTTTCTCGGTAGTCCCTTGTGTCTGGTATTTCATCTTGTGTACTGAGAGTACCCGTTTACAATTACATATACTCTGTCCTTAGTTGTTTAAATGCCCTTGTATGCCCATCCTGGTTCTCATGCTCAGTATTAGGGCTCTTGTATGTATATAAGACACACTCCCCCTTACCTGTTTCCTGTAGTAGCGTGTTAACCTTCAGGCTCCGTTAGTGGAAAAAGGATTAGGCTTTGCTCCTGGCGCTCCATTTTGTAAATACACAATAGAAAGAGATGTGAGAGATATCTTTAGGAAAATTAGAATAAAAAAATTATTTGAAAACAAAGAGACTGTCAGGAATAATAAATCCGGTCTGAAACCACCCTCAACTTGGACTCCAGCTAAACATCTGGGGGGTCAAGAATTAGACACTTTTGAAAAAGTTATTACAAAAGTACTACAAAATCCTTTAAAAGGAAATGTGTGGGTAAATAGAAACTTATCAGCAGAACAAAACAAGGCGTTAAAACAACTCCAAGATTATGATACAATAACCATAAAACCTGGAGATAAAGGAGGCAGTATAGTAATAATGGACACTCTACACTATAACAAACGCATACAATCACTCTTAAACGTTCCACTGCACTATAGAAAATCAAGTAGAGAAGAGTGGAACAGTTTGAAAAGTAAAGTTAACAACAGACTAAAATTAGCTAGATATGATGAAATTATTTGTGAGGATGAATATAAATTCATGTACAATGATCAGCCGACCATACCGGCTCTATACGGTCTCCCAAAAGTCCACAAAAACCTTATGGATCCCCCAATGCGACCCATTGTATCAAGCATTGGTTCCATCACAGAGCCACTGAGTAATGTGGACTGTTTCATTTGGCCACTTGTGAAACAACTTCCTTCATACATCAAGGACACAACTGACATGATACAAAAAGTATAAGGAATGAGATTTAACAACAAGCAAGAATAGCTAGTATGTTTAGACATTGAGGGGCCGATTCCGATTCGGGCCGGAAAACGTACCGACCGACTCGGTACAAGATTTTAGTCCGACCGACTCGGACCGGCGCCGTCCGACCCGGGTAGTACGATGAAATGCATGTGAAATCCCACCGACTCGGACGGAATACAAAATGAACGACCGAGCCGGACGGAAACAAGCCATCCGGCCGGAAAATCACTCGAAACGAACCGACCGACACGCACCCAGATAGAAACCGAACGAAACGTACCTGCGAACTCCGACCCGCGTAGTACGATGCTGTGCGTGCGAAACACGACCGACTCGCACGGAGCACAAGCTGTACGACCGACACGCATACAAAACAGCCGAAGCAACCCAATACTCCGCGACCGACTCGTACGCCGCATATGAAATATAGCTGACACACAGCGGGAACGAGTCGGACAACATCGCACCAGACAACAGCAGCGTCCGACTCGGACACAAGAACGACTCCTACATGCACCAAAAGCACCAAGGAAAAAAAGTTAAAAGAAAGGGCCAAACAAGCAACCACAAAGCCAATAAATACTGGTGGGGGGGAAACATGGAACAAGGACACACCCCCAACCCCACCTACATAAAGGCCACAAATCCCTACCATGATCCTTTGCAAATTCCACAGACCTGCCAGCAAACAACACCATCACACAGCAACCACAGACACACTCACAGCTCATACATCACACAACCCACATACCATTACCACACCTACAAATAGCACCCTCACACACACCCAGCTAAACCTACACTCACACCCCCCCACTTGCACACACACACATCAATCACCAGCACCACCATGCCCCTAAAGAAGAATCCAAAGTTCCTAGATAGTGAATTGCAAGTCATGGTAGATGAGATCCTCAGGGTAGAGCCACAGTTGTTTGGTACATTGGTACAACAGACCCCCATGTCGCAGAAAACGAAGATTTGGGCGAGGATTGTCGACAGGTTGAACGCACAATTACCATGTTTGCGCACAAAGGAAGACATCCAGAACAGGTGGTATGATATGCGCAGGAGGGTCCGGGACCTACTTAAAAAGGACTACCTCCTCAGCCACCGCACCGGCAGTGGCCCTCCTGCAAAACCAGTAATCAATCAATCAATCACGGCATTTATAGACGCGCTACTCACCCGGGAGGGTCTCAAGGCGCTGGGGGAGGGGGTAAGTTATTGCTCGAACAGCCAGGTCTTGAGCTGCTTCCTGAAGGAGAGATGGTCCTGGGTTCGCCGAAGGTGAGTGGGGAGGGAGTTCCAGGTCTTGGCTGCCAGGTAGGAGAAGGATCTTCCTCCGGCGGTGGTTCTGCGGATGCGTGGTACGGTGGCGAGGGCGTGGCTGGTTGATCGTAGCTGGCGGGTGGGCGTGTAGAAGGTCATGCGGTCGTTGAGGTACTTTGGGCCCAGGTCGTGGAGGGCCTTGTGTGCGTGGGTGAGGAGTCTGAACGTGATTCTCTTGCTGACGGGGAGCCAGTGCAGGTCTTTCAGGTGTCCGGTGATGTGGCTGTGTCGGGGGATGTCCAGGATGAGTCGTGCGGAGGCGTTCTGGATGCGCTGGAGTCTTTTTGAAGTTTGGCTGTGGTTCCGGCGTAGAGGGTGTTCCCATAGTCCAGTCGGCTGGTGATGAGTGCCTGGGTGACGGTCTTCCTGGTTTCAGTGGGGATCCATCTGAAGATCTTGCGGAGCATGCGCAGGGTGTTGAAGCACGAAGATGAGACGGCGTTGACTTGTCTGGTCATTGACAGGGAGGAGTCCAGGATGAAGCCCAGGTTGCGTGCGTGGTCCGTTGGCTTGGGCGCGGTGCCCAGGGCCGGGGGCCACCAGGAGTCGTCCCAGGCGGAGGGTGATGAGCCCAGGATGAGGACTTCCGTCTTGTCTGAGTTCAGTTTAAGGCGGCTGTTCCTCATCCAGTCGGCGACGTCTCTCATCCCGTCGTGTAGGTTGGCTCTGGCGGTGGTGGGGTCGTTGGTGAGGGAGAGGATCAGCTGGGTGTCGTCGGCGTAGGAGATGATGTTGAGGTTGTGTTGGCGTGCGATGGCTGCGAGGGGGCTCATGTAGACGTTGAAGAGGGTTGGACTGAGTGAAGATCCTTGTGGAACGCCGCAGATGACTTCGGTGGCCTCGGATCTGAACGGGGGAGGCGGACTCTCTGGGTTCTTCCGGCGAGGAACGAGATGATCCATTCCAGTGCTTTCTCTCGGATTCCGATGTTGCTGAGGCGCTTCACTAGGGTGCGGTGGCAGACGGTGTCGAACGCCGCGGAGAGGTCCAAGAGGATGAGGGCTGCTGTTTCCCCGTTGTCGGTTAGGGTTCTGATGTCGTCGGTGGCTGCGATAAGGGCGGTCTCGGTGCTGTGGTTGGCCCGAAACCCGGACTGCGAGGGGTCGAGGATCCGTTCGTCTCGAGGAAGGCGGCAAGCTGTCTGTTGACGGTCTTCTCGATGACTTTGGCCGGAAACGGAAGGAGCGAGATGGGACGGTAGTTCTTGAGGTCGGTGGGGTCCGCCGTTGGTTTCTTCAGGCCCTGGGAGGAGAAGGTGCGGGACATCCTACCACCAGTGAGTGTATACGGACTAACAGACATCCCAGAGCCTGGTGAGTACACAACTAATATACACAATATGGTGTGACAATACACACACAGCACTCTCAAAGGGATAGGCAAACCATGCACCCTTACCAAATACACAGCAAACAAAACATATTCATCCCAAGATGTGAATGCTAGTCAGACAAACACAATACCTGCCATCTCATAGTGATATCTAACTGTGTCATGACCTAACAACAAATACAGCAAGGCAGTGGCACAAATAGAACCAACAAACACTCTCAGATATTTTGACACCACTAGAACACCACCTCACAGGGAAGATCACTGAAAGGAAGGAATTCTGTGTATGCTGGTGAAGTCAGTGTAGCCAATAGCATGATAGGAGTTGGAGTCATAGATATTGCCCCGTCAACACCACCCTGAAACATGCTCACATCACAGGGAGTGGAAAAGGACTCACAAGATGGCTGACACTGGGTACTACTGGGGGGAGCACAAGGCCCTGCTGGGAACTGGGCACCAACAAACAACAGGACCACATTGTCAGCCATCTTGCCATTGCTGTCACACTCACACACACTGAAGTCCACTCAAAAGGAAGGAAGGATGGGCATGCTGGGAAGGGGGTGGAGGCAATAGCATGATGGGAGTGGTAGTCACAGCTCAACATCCCCCATCCACATGGCCCAGCAAGCTAGCACTGAAGCATGCACACCTCACAGGCAGTGAAAAGCCACTTCAAAGATGTCTGACACTGGCCTCAGCTGTGGGGAGCACAAGGCCCTGCTGGGAACTGTGCACCAACAAACAACAGGACCACATTGTCAGCCATCTTGCCATTGCTGTCACACTCACACACACTGAAGTCCACTCAAAAGGAAGGAAGGATGGCCATGCTGGGAAGGGGGGTGGAGGCAATAGCATGATGGGAGTTGGAGTCACAGATATTGCTCAGCCTCACAATTGGCCCATCAACACCACCCTGAAACATGCTCACATCACAGGGAGTGGAAAGGACTCACAAGATGGCTGACACTGGGTACTGCTGGGGGAGCACAAGGCCCTGCAGGCAACTGTGCAACAACCAACAGCAGGACACCACTGACTGACATCCTGAAAGACAACTTGCACTCCCTGCAATGGAAGCACGTTCCATGGTGGGATATCTGGCTGGGTGGGAAGGAGGACTCACAGCACTGACCATAGTTACAAGCACCTCCCCTCACCCACACCCTCAACACTAACTCCACATAACCCACCTGGGAGAATGCAATGCCTCACATTCTAACTGAAGATCCCACAAAGAACAACCACCCTGGGTCATGCTGTGTGAAGCACAGGGACACTCTTGGGAATCGTAGCCAAACAACCGCAAGGAGAACACTCTCAGCCAACCTGTCAGCACAGGCACCCCACCCCACAGGGAAGCAGAGTCAAAAGGAAGGAAGGATGGGCATGCTGGGAAGGGGGGTGGAGGCAATAGCATGATGGGAGTGGTAGTCACAGATATTGCTCAGCCTCACAATTGGCCCATCAACACCACCCTGAAACATGCTCACATCACAGGGAGTGGAAAAGGACTCACAAGATGGCTTACACTGGGTACTGCTGGGGGGAGCACAAGGCCCTGCAGGCAACTGTGCAACAACCAACAGCAGGACACCACTGACTGACATCCTGAAAGACAACTTGCACTCCCTGCAATGGAAGCACGTTCCATGGTGGGATATCTGGGCTGGGGGGAGAAGGAGGCCCGGATGGCAACCAAATACCACCAATGCTGGTCAGGCACACACCTCAACATTCACATTCACATGCCACAGGTTGGCAGGACAATGTGCTACACCAATATCACTCTCTGACTGTCACAATTTAGGGGAATGCAATGTCCAGGCCCGCATCCAGAGGTACAGTCACAACTGTCAGGTGTTTGAACAATTGATGCCTGTAGAAACATACCATACAATCTGTGTCTCTCCCCAAAACAGGTGATGATGGGGACTCAGCAGCAGACGAGGAGGAGTCCCTGTCCCAGGCTCCGGGGGACACCGAGCTCACTGGTGTGGATCAGCCTCTGCACTCCTCGGATGGCGAAGAACAAGCTGGACCCTCCGGTGTCACTCTTCATGCAGCACCAGCAGGACCAACATCTGCACCCCCTGCACCCACCCCTCCAACAACTGCCAACACACAGGCCACCCCTGCCAACACGGACACACCAAGGACCACAGGTGACAATAGCGCAGGGACCCAGGACCAAACTGGAGCTGGTGCCAACGAGCCCACTAACAACACCCAAGTGGGCACACGGTCACCTGTGCGTGGCACCGCAGGTCCTGCACGTGTTGCCAGGGGTGGTAGACACAGGTCGCTATTTGCAGAGGGGTCTGGACTGCATGATGACCCACAACTGGCACGCATCGCAGATGCGTACCAGACTAGCACCGGAGAGGTCAGCCAGGTAGTGGGGATCCTCAAGGACATACAACAGCAGCAGGCTGCCCATCATGCCCGCTTGGACTCCCACATGTACCATGTCGAGACACACATGTCTCGCATGGAGTCCAAGTGGGACGCATTGCAAGAACTCACAGCGGTGCATAGGGACATACTGACATGCCTCCGCCAGATCAGCACCAACATGGCCTCACCTCCCTGTGCGCCCACAACATCTGTTGCCACAACATCCGCAACTGCCACAGGGAGGGAGGAGGACTCTGGCGGAGAGTCCACTGCACCGCCGCAGCCTGCACCTGAGGGTCCCCCCCCAAGAAGAGGGGCCGTCCGAGGAGGCCAAACTGAGAGGCCGATGGCCAGCTACATCCCCCAGGAAGCCAACACCTGTTCTGGAACTTTTCCTCAATGTGTGCAAACTGCACGCCCTGTCGAAGGCAACCCAACTCGCCCACATGACATGGGGAGCTCTAGTTGTACAAATTCATCAGATGACTGTGGACTTCACCCTGGACATTTCATCTACCAAGACTTCCGATTCACATGGGAACTTTGGATTCCTATTTCTATGTACAGCACCCACCATCCTGTGCACCATCCCCACACCTTTTGTAAATAAACTCACCAAAACACCATATCTGCCTCTGTCGTGATTCCAACGTGGTCTCTGTCATGGAGATGGTGATCAGAAAAATGACACTGTGCATGCTAAGTGCTACAGCAAGTCCAACACCGTCATGGCAGTCATGGCGACATGACACATATGAGGGAGACACACCACTAGGGCCACACAACACATACACACCAGGGCCATATGACTCATCCCCTACACTGATGTTGCCTGGAAATACAGTGCAATGCACAGACACCACACATATTCACAGTCTGTGTCAACTACACTACAGGTGCAGTAAGCAAATGTCACTCAGATGTGTGACTACAGACAACGCACACCCCAAACTGAAGCACAGGTTTATTACACATTTGCAACATGTTGTTTCCACTACAAATGCAAGCTAATCCCACCTGGCTGTGGCCACAAAGTCAAACAATGCAGAAGATAGAAAGTCCAGGGGTGTGTGGCACATCACCTGTAGGTAAACAACTGCTGCCACCTTGGAAGTTGAATCATGGATTCGGGGGATCCAAGTTGTTCAAACTTTTCCACTCCCTGTGATGTGAGCATGTTGTGATGGACAGACATGACACACAGTCAAAAGCACTGAAGAACAGCACAGAACAGCAATACTCATGTCTAATACCTGTCACAAGATAAATACACAAAAGCAAGTTAGCATGTCTACACTGTTGGGCAGTACAGACCACCTGCAAGGACACATCTCTGCACGCATCCAGTCAAGTTGCACATGGCCACACTCAAACAGCACCAGAGCACCACACACACATATCATGCAAATCAAATTCATTGATATTACAACGCTCTGGATACTCACATTCAGCTGAAGAAGTTGGTGATGAGCTGTGTGCGGACATCACCATCATCATCATCATCATCATCACTGGCATCGTGGCCAAGGCCTGGATCCTCCACAGGTGGCGGATGTTGGTCATCGTCATCCAGGATGAGAGGCAACTCCTTCCGCACTGCCAGGTTGTGTAGCATGCAGCAGACGATGACAATCTTGCACACCTTTGCTGGGGCATATGGGAGGGCCCCTCCTGTCTTGTCCAGGCAGCGGAAGCGGCTTTTCAGGAGACCAAAGGTCCGCTCAATCACCCTCCTCGTCCGACCATGTGCCTCATTGTAGCGCATCTGGGCTGGTGTCACAGGGTTCCTGAGGGGTGTCAGCAACCACGGCATGTTGGGGTATCCCGAGTCACCTACAGACAGACAATTGCACATTAGCCAATATTGAAAAGTGTACGGAAAGCAACATAGCAGAACACACACAATGGTACAAAGTCAGTACACACCGACAAGCCAGGCAAGCTGGTTCGGCATCTGTGACATCATCCTCGGGATGCGACTACTCCTCATCACGTAGGCATCATGTGCCGAACCGGGGAAACGGTCACACACATGTGTGATGGTCATATCTGCAAGACATACCACCAGAGCATTGATAGAATGGTAATGTTTACGGTTCCTGTATGCCTGCTCATGTGCCTGTGGTGGTACCAAAGCCACATGTGTCCCATCAATGGAGCCAATGACATGTGGCATCCTTCCCAGGGCATAGAAGTCACTCTTGATGTCAGTGAGTCGTTGACGTGGTGGGAAATAGATGTACTGGTTAAGGCATCTCAACATTGCCACCAAAACATCGCGTAGCACACGGCTGAACATAGTCTGTGACATACCACCAGTAGATGCCACAGTGTGTTGAAAGGTACCGGTGGCAAAGAAGTGTAGGGCTGCCATCACCTTCACCTTGGGGGTCAGCGCTGTAGGATACGGCCGGCCAGGCTGCAAATGTGGGTCCAACCGCACTGCCAAATCCTCAATCAGCTGCCTGGTGAAGCGGTACCGTCGGATGCTGTCACGTTCCACCATCGTTGCCAGGTCTGGGAATGGTCTATGGATAGCAGGAGCCCTGCAGTGCAGAGGTGAAGAAAGCAAGATTGTCAGTCACCCCACATATGTGCCGTTAACCATACTGAATTTCACATGATACATCATTACCAAACACAAGTACTTGATGTGTGTCTCGTTCTGTTTGGACATATATGGCACCTACATGGACATCATGTAACATCTCTGTTCAACAAGTGTGGACAACAGGTCCCAGGGTGTGCTATGTGAAACCATTTGGCTGTGTCACAGTACCCATTTACTGCTCTCACATTCCACACACATACCACAGTGACGTGTGGACAGATGCGCCACAGGCATCACAACTCATTGACAGGTGGATTCCCAGTGACCCCGTCTTGCCACATGGACACTGGCATGACATGGCGTATCATGTACACGTCAGAAAAACAAACATGACACCCACAGGTAGTGGCCCCTGTAGCCTCTGCAGGACAGAAATGGACGTCTGTGACACACACACACAACATCTAAGTCCATGCACAAACAACGTGGATGTGGATACTGTCTCCCATTGTGCACATGGAGTCAGACATGTGAAACACAACATGCACACAGACTAAGGAGGGACATGACTATTGTGGCAATGGGCCACCCTGTGACGTACATGCTTTCCCACATGAGCCTTGGGGTATGTGACATGTCATACACATACACAACCTGGAAATGTGACCATGCAACATGCTCCAAAATGAACAGTTGCACATCACAGTGGTCATGTGCACAACACACAAAGGACCCTGTCCCCATGAACATGTGCACAGCCAGGGTGTGTCTGCCCCCAAGTGCCACCCAAAAAACAACATGTACACCCCCAAACACAGATAAGGTTATGCTGCCACACATGCCTTAGATACAGTGTGGACTGGGTGTGGTGTAGTAGGTGTGCCCCTGAGTCCCTGGAAAGTATATGTGGCTGGCATAGGTTCACCAGTGACCAGCATGGTGACATATGCGTGTGACCTGTACAGGGACGCGTTGTACAGCAATGGTCCGATCGGTGTGCCCGCACAGACCATTGCAATGAATGTGGGCGGGTACGCATTGTATCGCGGGCATGTGTTGTACAGCAATGGTCCGATCGGTGTGCCCGCACGGACCATTGCATTGAATGTGGGCGGGTACGCGTTGTATCGTGGGTATGCGTTGTACAGCAATGGTCCGATCGGTGTGCCCGCACGGACCATTGCATTGAATGTGGGCGGGTACGCGTTGTACAGCAATGGTCCGATCGGTGTGCCCGCACGGACCATTGCATTGAATGTGGGCGGGTACGCGTTGTACAGCAATGGTCCGATCGGTGTGCCCACACAGACCATTGCATTGAATGTGGGCGGGTACGCGTTGTATCGCGGGTACGCGTTGTACAGCAATGGTCCAATCGGTGTGCCCGCACGAACCATTGCATTGAATGTGGGCGGGTACGCGTTGTACAGCAATGGTCCGATCGGTGTGCCCGCACGGACCATTGCATTGAATGTGGGCGGGTACGCGTTGTATCGCGGGTACGTGTTGTACAGCAATGGTCCGATCAGTGTGCCCGCACGGACCATTGCATTGCTTTGTATCGCGGGAACGTGTTGTACAGCAATGGTCCGATCGGTGTGCCCGCACGGACCATTGCATTGAATGTGGGCGGGTACGCGTTGTACAGCAATGGTCCAATCGGTGTGCCCGCACGGACCATTGCATTGAATGTGGGCGGGTACGCGTTGTATCGCGGGTACGCGTTGTACAGCAATGGTCCGATCGGTGTGCCCGCACGGACCATTGCATTGAATGTGGGCGGGTACGAGTTGTATCGCGGGTACACGTTGTACAACAATGGTCCGATCGGTGTGCCTGCACGGACCATTGCAATGAATGTGGGCGGGTACGCGTTGTACAGCAATGGTCCGATCGGTGTGCCCGCATGGACCATTGCATTGAATGTGGGCGGGTACGCGTTGTACAGCAATGGTCTGATCGGTGTGCCCGCACGGACCATTGCAATGAATGTGGGCAGGTACGCGTTGTATCGGGGGTACGCGTTGTACAGCAATGGTCCGATCGGTGCGCACGCATTGGCTGTGGCCTGGCATGGCAACGGATGCGTTTTTGAAGATTCAACGAGTCTGATGCACTGAATTCAGTTGGCCAGCCACAACAATGTTGCAAATTCATGGGTGTCATGAAGTTGAATTTTTGAAGGATGCTGTGGGCGTGTATTGGTGCTGCTATTCCATGGATTGGTCAGATTCAGAAGATGCAAACGACTTGGACCTATCACTTTGGACACATGGCACAGTATCTGCCTCCGCAGCACACATATAATGCTGCCTGTTCCCCTGAGGGCTCACTTGCCTGCACTACATGCTCCAGGACAACATCTGCCACTACACTGCTGCTGTCTCCGCATCCCCTGGCTATTGCAATGGCACGTACTGTGGAGAGAGCCCCAGCCTTCACCCATAAGGAGAACCAGGCCCTGGTGGACAATCTCCTTCCACAGTACAGCAAGCTGTATCGGACACCAGGGGAGCAGGTGAGTGTGCTGTCCACTGCCTTACTAATTGTGCATGTTGTCTGACTAGCAGGATTTACAGTGTGCACACCACTGGCTAGCATGCTCACTGAGTAGTTCGCACCCCCCCAAAGTGTGTAGTCACTTGCACTGAACAGGTACAGTGGAGTAACAGTGCATTCAAACAAGGTTCACTTCCCATGCAATGATACCATGTAGTAACTGCTGGCAAACTGTCCATAGCCCTCGTTGCACTGCCTGTGTACATCATATGCCCCTGTGATTGAGACATGTCTTTCCAACTGTGTGATGCACGGATATGTTGCATGTGTAGTAATGGCCTTTTCACTTTGTCATCCTCACAGGTTGATGCCCATCAGAAGCAGGATATCTGGCTGGACATCGTCCGGGCAGTCCGATCCGTGGGGGTCTGCAAGCGCCGGATCCGCAACTGCCAGAAGAGGTGGCAGGACCTTCGGGGCTGGACCCAGAGGATCGCAAGGGTCCAGCTGAAGCTGTCGCCTCCTCGCAGGAGGGGCGGACACCGGACCCTGACCCCCCACATGCTCCAGATCCTGCCAGTGGTCTTCCCGGAGCTGGATGGGCAGCTGAAGGCCAGACAGCAGCAAGGAGGGGGTGAGTCAAAGACTGCACTGTGAACTCTGTCTAACATGCTATGTGCCCTCCTATGGCCTGGTTAAACTTCCCCAGTACATCAGTCTTGTTGACCAGTACCCATGTCCCTCTATTGTGACATGGCCACTACCCATCTGATACGCCTGTGTGCTCCTTACGCTCAGGATAATTGTGTCACTCGGGTACAGGGTCCTAGCATTTTGCTTTGCTCAAGGTGGTGACAGCTTTTGTTCCCGTGATATTGTGTTTGCCTTCATGGGTGGGTCAGTTGCTCACACAATGCCTGAGTCGTGCAATGTAGTCTGGGTGTAACTTTGATATGTGATCCACTTGCACATCAAAATCACCACATGTCCCTGGGGTATTTGCCACACCCCCATTCTGCGGGTGGGTACAATGTTTGGGCCTCAGGAGTATGTATGTCAAGTGTGTCACACATGCTTAGCCACCTGCCTACTGACCAGGGCTCATCCCTCTTGCAGGTGGAGCCGGACAGTCATGCCTACTCCAGGGCATACAATACACTCTGTACTCCCACTCCCGTGTATCAGCTGACATGCTGTGCTCAGTGAAATGTTCCCTCAGGTGTCTGCCTCTGTGTCGTTGTGCTGTGACTACGTTGTTGTGACTCCTGTGATGTTTTTCGGTTAGGGGTCAGCATGCCATCTGCTATTGGACCATGTGAGACAAGACTTCTGTGACTTATAGGTGTTTGATCACTTGACTGTGCAGACAGGTGTATGCGACTGTGACTTTCAGGCAGCTGTTCATCATTCACAGCACACTGTGAGGTGCTCTGGTTCAGGGAGTAGTGTTTCATGTCTCCCATTTGTCCAAATGGTGTGCAGTGTACAAATACGGGTTCAGATGATGTGGTTAGTGGGGGATGGACATGTGCACTTGTCAGTTACATTACTTGCCTTCCCCATGTCCTAGGATTGTGACAAAGTGCAGACTGTTGTTGGCTGGCTGCCATGGCCATGTGACTGGAGACAGTGATGTATGACTTTGCAGGCATGCCTGTGTCATGACATTAAACTTCCTAAGGGTGATCCTGCAGGGGGGTGACATGTGCAACATGCACCCCATTGTGGCATTGACTATCCGGACATGGGTGCTTCATGGGGTCTGGTGCTAGTATGCATCACATGCATTTCTATTTAGACTCTGGCCGTCCATTTATCCAGACACCTGCACTGACTCAGTGGCAAGAGATGTGACGTGGGCATGTTCACATACTTCACCGTGTTCTCAGCAATGTCCAATGACTGTGTAGGTGGTGCGTGTGTCCACACTGGGGTATTACCATCAGACAGGCACCAGACAGATGGGTGCAAGGGCAGGAGGGGTGTCTGTTCCATGGTTGACCATCAGACTGACAATTGGCTTCTCCTAATCTGTGTGATGATTTTTGGCAATGTTCAACTAAAGATGCCAGGGCTTGCTCTGTGATGTGCTGTACTTACTGTGGTGTGTGCGGTCAGTGCAGGTGACTGATGTTTGTCTGTTTCCCTTATTGTTTGCAGATACATCCACGGCCACAGGAGGGGACAGCTCCACGGACCAGGAGGAGCAGAGGAGCCAGACTGGGTCAGCGTCCGATGAGTGGTCAGAGGGACCCAGTGGCACGGAGGGCGAGGGGAGCCACACCGAGGAGTCCTCAGCACCATCCACCTCAGCTGAGGACCACAGCAGCTCGGATGATGACTCCCTTGTGGAGGCGGGTGTCAGCAGCCACCACACCCCAGCTAGTCTGTCTGGCCCCGCCACCACCACCACCACCACCGCCCTCCCATTGGCTCCCATTCCTGAGGTCCGTGGAGGCTCCCATGCTCGGGAGCGTGTCTCCTTCGTGCTAAGCACCGCACCCCCTGCCCCTGTGTCCCCTGCTGCCCTGAGTGAGGAGTCTGTGTACCTCCTTCGGCAGCTCCATGTAGGGCAGACAGCAATGCTGACTGTCCTCCATGCACACATCACTCTGTTGACACAGCTGGTGTCGTTCATGGAGTGCATCTCAACGGGTATGTCTGCCCTACAGAGGAGCAATTGGTCCATGGACTCCTCCCTGACGGCAGCAGTGTCCCTCCTCCAACAGTCCCTCACCCCTCCCACCTCTGCCCCATCCACACTTCCTACCACCCTACCTGTCCAAAGCACATGCACACCTGCACAATCACCCATGCACACCGACACAAGCAGCACAGACACACCCAAGAGAAAGGCAAGATGTGCACACAAGCATCCTCAGGGGACTGATACCACAGACACAGGGGATGGGGAAGACACACACACACACGCATCCACATTCACTCCGCAGTCCTCCACATCCTCTCCCTCCAAGTCCGCTTCCCTTGCCTCGCCTGCTACCCCACCGACACAGAAGATCTTCCTGTGTGACCTCGGCCTCTTCCCCTCCAATCCTGCTGATCCAGCATACCGGGGGAAGAGGAAGTCCACCCACACAGAGGTGAGTGCCCCTCGCCCCAGGACACCCTCCCCCAGGTGCAGGCAGAGTGAGCCCCCCACCCGCAAGTCCCCCGGTCCCAGAAGAGCAAGACCCCACCACCGCCCTGCAAGTCAACCACCCAGTCTCTCACCTCCATCCCCCAGGCCACCACTCCACAGGTTCCACCGCCACACCCTGCCCCAGGTTCCCCCACACACTGATACCGCATCCCCATACTGCTTAGGCCCTCCCCCCTTGCCACTTGCTCTTCCACCCCCAACCCAGACGCTCTGCCTGTTAGTGGCACTGGTGTGGGGACCGGGTCCCCCCCTCTGTCCTACCCACCTCATCTGCCCTCCCTTCCACTCCCTTGGAGTTATGCACTGCAGTGGAGTCCACAACCACCCCGTCTGACTCGGGCACTGCAGTGGGGACCCAGTCCACTTCATCAGACCAGCCCACTGCAGTGGTTTCACCACCCACATCAACTGACTTGTGTAGCACGGTGGTGCTGGCCCCCGCTGAGTCAGACACCTCCACTGCAGTTGCCGGTGACACTCCTGCACCCACCACCCCTTCACTGCCTCACTCTGCCATCCCCTGATCCTGTCTCTGCGGTGCCTGGCCTGCCCCTTGTATGCCCCTCCAAGGGGGATGTCCCCTGTCCCTACCAGTGCAGGCAAGCAATGGATGAGCAGTTGAGACTTATCACCCTGTTGGGACTGTGTTTTTGGACTGGCCATTGGCCTTAGTTTCTTTTGGACTTCGGACTTTTCTCTTACATTTGCTGAATAAAGCCTCCTTTTGTTTAATTGTGGTTTTTCTTTTGATGTACATGATGTACATGAGTAGCATCCTGCATTTGCAGTAATTATAGTGTTCACATCAGGAAAATGAAGTGTTGCTGTGATGGACTCCATGTCGTCCATGGGATATGTGTCCTGTTGTTGTGTGGATCTATGGCATCCTTTGCTGCAGTCTGAGGGTGTGATGTTCATCATTTGACACAGGGATGTACGTTTAGCATTCGTAAATGAACATATTTGTCTTACAGTTATGCACATCTGGTGGGCTTAGCACTGTTCAATGTTCCAATTTCCGTGACTGTGTGTCCATCTCCACTGGACAGGCAGTTTTGCACATCAATGTTGAAGGACTCATCTGTGTATACAGTACAACTGGTTTGCCACGTGTTTTGGGTGTATGCAGATGACTGACGTGACACTCCCGTACCCAGGCTGATGTGAGCAGAGGCTTCTGTGTGTTGTAGTTGTTGACTCACTGATGGAGTGTCCTGCTGACATGTTTGAGTCGTGCACAGACAAGGTTTGGCACAGCGGACCTTCCACAGGAGTGTAGTGCCCTCATGGCAGTGTGTATTCTGGTGACATTGCGTGTGCCCGTGTTGTGTGTTGTGTGAGCATGTCTGTGCATGTTCCCTTCCCTTTTCATACACAGGCAGTGTCCCTAGGGATGTTCCTGTTTGTGATGCTTGCAGAGTTGGTATGTGTTCATCCAGCATCTTGGACCTGGTTTCTCCGTGATGTGGGTGCATGGCAAACTAATGTTCATGAGGTTCTCATCCCAGATTGTCTTTGTTGTTAGGGCTGGGGATGTGGGCAGACGCTGATGGGACACATTCAGGATTCCCCTTGGCACTTGTTGTTTACACAAGTAATGTTATTTAGAGTTTGTGGTAGCTTTCAGTGATTGTGACACGTTGTGTGTGTGACTGCTGCCACTCCTCAGGGTCAGAGCTGCAATGTTGGAAGTTGTGTACGTGTGTTCTTTGTGTGTCACCTTGGCTTCTTCGTTGTTGTGTGACTATGGCCAGGATCCCATTGTTTGTTGTGGATTTCACGTCATGCGCATGTACGGCGTACTGTGACGTGTGTCAGACATAGACGAGTCATGTTGAGTGGGCATGTGTGATGGGTTTCTGCACCTTAGTTCCCCCCACCACCCCTGGGATTGTCATGGGTGCATGTGCAATGTCACCAGTCCATGTGAGCTTCACTGCTGCACATTGGTGGAGATCAGGGTGTGTGGTGTTGAGTGTGCAAATGTGAGTTGTTGCACGGCTAGACCCCTACCTCCATATTGGCCTTGGCTGGCAGGCCGTGCTGATTGATTGGAGCTTGTGTAGGTGTGATGGTAGTTTGTTGCTCAGGACACATGGCTGTGGTTCATAGTGTGAACAACATCTACCTTTGTCATCACAGTGGGATTGTCATGCAGGCTAGTGTCAGCACAATGTGGGGTCCCTGGGGGTAGTGCTGTGGTGGGTCTGTCTCTTGCTGTGTTAGTTGCTGTTCCTACAAGCTTGTGTGACGTGTAATTTGGGCTCCCTCTCATCTAACAATGCCAGATTGCCCACATAGGGGAATCCAATCCATGAGTTACTTGTGTGTGGCACTGTATACACATCTGTGTAATTGTGATTCAGGCCTCCTCATGTGTTGTGTGGTTGCCTGGGGACACTGGCACACCCCCCATCACCTGTTGTTTTTGATATGTAGTGTGAGTCTGCCTGTTTGTGTTAGTGCATTTGCATCACTGCATTGGCATTTCTGTAGTGTGCCATTGGCTGTATGTAGTTTGGTGGTTTTCCCCTGCTCTCCCTGGGACTCCTAGGTCATCAGTCAGCACAATACCCATGGTTTGTATATCTTATTGCTGCCATGGTATGGTATTTGTTCACCTGACATCGACAGTCTCCACAGGATATCAACTATTGTGTGTCCATTGGTGCAGATATGTGGGTCAGCATCATGATGGTCACTTCTGTCATTGTGTTATTGGCTGAATGTTGACAATGTGGTCCCCCATGTGTGATGTTTGTATGCACATGGCCAAAACGATGTTTCTGTGACACTGCACTGTTAGCCTCGCCCAATCTATGTTGCAATGGGACACAAGCACTACTATGCCACAGATGTTTTAGTTGTTGTGTGACCAGGATTCATCCATACAGTTTGTCTTTGGCAGCTTTTACCATGCCTACACTTACCTTATGATCACCGTGGTGATGGTGCTTTAGGCCCCATTGCCACACTGATCAAAAGGTGCATCAGCCATGGACCCCACACTTACCTTTTGGTGACTGTGGTGATGGGGCTTTAGGCCCCATTGCCACACTGATCAAAAGGTGCATAAGCCATGGACCCCACACTTACCTTTTGGTGACTGTGGTGATGGGGCTTTCGACCCCATTGACACACTGATCAAAATGTGCATCAGCCATGAACCCCACACTTACCTTTTGGTGACTGTTGTGATGGGGCTTTAGGCCCCATTGCCACACTGATCATAAGGTGCATCAGCCATGGACCCCACACTTACCTTTTGGTGACTGTGGTGATGGGGCTTTAGGCCCCATTGCCACACTGATCAAAAGGTGCATCAGCCATGGACCCCACACTTACCTTTTGGTGACTGTGGTGATGGGGCTTTAGGCTTCATTGCCAAACTGATCAAAAGGTGCATCAGCCATGGACCCCACACTTACCTTTTGGTGACTGTGGTGATGGGGCTTTAGGCCCCATTGCCAGAGTGGCCATGGTTGGCTTGTATTGTGGAGGCCACACACATTTATGTGTGACACATGTGATAGTGGGTCACATTGTATGTTCATTGTCATGTTCAGTGTTGCAGGCATTTGACATAGACTACACACGCTTGTCATGGTGTTTGGGTGGATGTAATTTTCTGTTATTCCTTATGTGGGTGTATGCTGGTTGTGTCATGCATTACCCGTCCTATGAGTAGGGGTGGTTGTAGTGATAGGCATCCAGGCCCCCCTGAGTAGGGGTGGTGGTAGTGGCAGGCATACAGCCCCCCATGAGTGGGGATGGTAGTAGTGATAGGCATCCAGCCCCCCATGAGTGGGGATGGTAGTAGTGATAGGCATCCAGCCCCCCATGAGTGGGGATGGTAGTAGTGATGGGCATCCAGGCCCCCCTGAGTAGGGGTGGTGGTAGTGATAGGCATCCAGGCCCCCATGAGTGGGGATGGTAGTAGTGATGGGCATCCAGGCCCCCCTGAGTAGGGGTGGTGGTAGTGATAGGCATACAGCCCCCCATGAGTGGGGATGGTAGTAGTGATGGGCATCCAGGCCCCCCTGAGTAGGGGTGGTGGTAGTGATAGGCATCCAGGCCCCCCTGAGTGGGGATGGTAGTAGTGATGGGCATCCAGGCCCCCCTGAGTAGGGGTGGTGGTAGTGGCAGGCATCCAGCCCCCCATGAGTGGGGATGGTAGTAGTGATAGGCATCCAGCCCCCCCTGAGTGGGGATGGTAGTAGTGATAGGCATCCAGCCCCCCATGAGTGGGGATTGTAGTAGTGATGGGCATCCAGGCCCCCCTGAGTAGGGGTGGTGGTAGTGATAGGCATCCAGGCCCCCCTGAGTAGGGGTGGTGGTAGTGGCAGGCATACAGCCACCCATGAGTGGGGATGGTAGTAGTGATAGGCATCCAGCCCCCCATGAGTGGGGATGGTAGTAGTGATGGGCATCCAGGCCCCTCTGAGTAGGGGTGGTGGTAGTGATAGGCATCCAGCCCCCCATGTGTGGGGATGGTAGTAGTGATGGGCATCCAGGCCCCCCTGAGTAGGGGTGGTGGTAGTGATAGGCATCCAGGCCCCCCTGAGTGGGGATGGTAGTAGTGATGGGCATCCAGGCCCCCCTGAGTAGGGGTGGTGGTAGTGGCAGGCATCCAGCCCCCCATGAGTTGGGATGGTAGTAGTGATAGGCATCCAGCCCCCCTGAGTGGGGATGGTAGTAGTGATAGGCATCCAGCCCCCCATGAGTGGGGATGGTAGTAGTGATGGGCATCCAGGCCCCCCTGAGTAGGGGTGGTGGTAGTGATTGGCATCCAGGCCCCCCTGAGTAGGGGTGGTGGTAGTGGCAGGCATACAGCCCCCCATGAGTGGGGATGGTAGTAGTGATGGGCATCCAGGCCCCCCTGAGTTGGGGTGGTGGTAGTGATAGGCATCCAGCCCCCCATGAGTGGGGATGGTAGTAGTGATGGGCATCCAGGCCCCCCTGAGTAGGGGTGGTGGTAGTGATAGGCATCCAGGCCCCCCTGAGTGGGGATGGTAGTAGTGATGGGCATCCATGCCCCCCTGAGTAGGGGAGGTGGTAGTGGCAGGCATCCAGCCCCCCATGAGTGGGGATGGTAGTAGTGATAGGCATCCAGCCCCCCATGAGTGGGGATGGTAGTAGTGATAGGCATCCAGCCCCCCATGAGTGGGGATGGTACTAGTGATGGGCATCCAGGCCCCCCTGAGTAGGGGTGGTGGTAGTGATAGGCATCCAGGCCCCCTGAGTAGGGGTGGTGGTAGTGGCAGGCATACAGCCCCCCATGAGTGGGGATGGTAGTAGTGATAGGCATCCAGCCCCCCATGAGTGGGGATGGTAGTAGTGATGGGCATCCAGGCCCCCCTGAGTAGGGGTAGTGGTAGTGATAGGCATCCAGGCCCCCCTGAGTAGGGGTGGTGGTAGTGGCAGGCATACAGCCCCCCATGAGTGGGGATGGTAGTAGTGATAGGCATCC
Organism: Calotriton arnoldi; assembly: GCA_963921515.1. Lineage (NCBI taxonomy): Eukaryota > Metazoa > Chordata > Amphibia > Caudata > Salamandridae > Calotriton > Calotriton arnoldi. The sequence goes on along the minus strand of CAWUFW010023792.1, from coordinate 8,309 downwards.
AGATCCCCATGATTGGGGATGGTAGTAGTGATGGGCATCCAGGCCCCCCTGAGTAGGGGTGGTGGTAGTGATAGGCATCCAGCCCCCCATGAGTGGGGATGGTAGTAGTTATAGGCATCCAGCCCCCCATGAGTGGGGATGGTAGCAGTGATGGGCATCCAGGCCCCCCTGAGTAGGGGTGGTGGTAGTGATAGGCATCCAGCCCCCCATGAGTGGGGATGGTAGTAGTGATAGGCATCCAGCCCCCCATGAGTGGGGATGGTAGTAGTGATGGGCATCCAGGCCCCCCTGAGTAGGGGTGGTGGTAGTGATAGGCATCCAGGCCCCCCTGAGTGGGGATGGTAGTAGTGATGGGCATCCAGGCCCCCCTGAGTAGGGGTGGTGGTAGTGGCAGGCATCCAGCCCCCCCTGAGTAGGGGTGGTGGTAGTGATAGGTATCCAGCCCCCCATGAGTGGGGATGGTAGTAGTGATGGGCATCCAGCCCCCCTGAGTAGGGGTGGTGGTAGTGGCAGGCATCCAGGCCCCTATGGGTGTGTATGGCATTGGTGATGCCCATCCCACCCCTATGATTGTGCTGTTGGTAGTGTACGTCATTTGTGCATCCCTATGTGTGTGTGACATATTTTGGGTACGTGTAGTTAGTTTGTATTGTTGGTGTTTGACTTACCTCTTCGCCGTACGCGTCCGAACCGGTCTCGGTAATAGATGTAGAGTATTGGTAGGACCTGCGCGATGGGATTCATGGTTGGGTCGTCTCGTTCGGGTTTCTCGTGGCTTCGACTCGTACTCGTCGCTGGCTTGTTCGTCTCGTCGCCGTGGATCGTCTTGTGGCGCGAATCGGAGCTTATGTGCAGCTCTCCCGGATGCTCAAACGTGCCGAACGTAGCAACGAGTTTGGCGCGTACGGAAGACTCATCGTACTAGTCTGGCCGGAAGGTGCTGTGTATTTGGTTCCATGCGACTCGATTCGGCATTTACGGATCCGGCTCCGGCGGAGAACAGGAGCTGGATTGGGTAAGTACGGCTCGCTCGGAATCTGGGCTGTTATGCGCATCGTACTTGTTCTTTCGGTAGAGTGTTCGAGTCGGTCGGAAAACACGCGTTCGGCTGGTATTTTTTCCGGACGAATACTGTTAGGTGTGCTTCCGGCCGACATCGGAATCGACCCCAGAGTCTTTATATACAAACATCCCACAAAGAGACACAGTGGAGATGATAAAGGACTTACTGAGCAATGAAGAGGGTGACTTATCCCCACTCAATGAGTTTATTGTAGAATGTAGATAATCTTGATGAACAATATTTTTCTATTTGATGACAATTTTTATTGCCAGACCAAAGGGACGAGCATGGGAGCGACCTGTGTTCCTAGTCTAGCCTGCCTTTATGTGGGCATGTTTCAGAGACAACATATTTACAATGAAATATCCCCCTACTATGAAAATGTTAAAAAATTGGTCAAGATTCATTGACAATGTCTTTTTATTTGGGAAGCGGATAAAGTTGACCTGATTAATTTCATTGAATGGCTCAATTGTGGCACAGTAATATTTTATTAAAATACAGTGTGTTGGAAAATGTATTTTTAATTAAGGTTTTATTTGCAAGCATATGGCCCCCACAATTAGGCAGTGCATTTTTTTTATTCCTATTATTTTTGTGGTATTTGCCTGCAATAAAAAAATAGCCATCATGAGCATGCAAAGACCAGACCTACTGATTTTGCTAATAAGTGTTCCTCTTGGGACAATCGTACCTCTTTTTGGATATAAACACTCTGTTTGGATAAATCATCTCATTTTTAAAATGTGTTCTTCCTGTTCTTTATTGATTATCACCTTGCTAGTGGTCTGTGCTCATTTCTGTAGATTTAGAAACTTCTCTGTTCTTCGAACAATCTTTCACACCAATCCTAGGGCTGCCTTTTTGTGCATTGTGTTTCCATGTGTCTCTCTTCTGCTTCAGCAATGCCTGTTCTGCATAGGCAATTCTGCCTGCAATGGGAAGAACTCTGCTCTTTATGTGTTCTCTATTTTCAGAAGAACTCTTTCTTCTTTGCTTAATATGGCTTCTCGTTGGGCTCGGTCTTCACTTTTGAAGGTTTTGCTTAGCTTTCAGCCATAGCATTTTTCATCAGGCAATCATACTTGACTTTGAACTCTGTTTATGAAAGATCCTGAAACATTTCCACTTACTTTTAAAAGTCTCTCCTCCCTGTATTTGTTTTGTCTCTGACAACTCAATGTTCTCTTCCATGTGCCTCTTTTTCATTTAAACTATTAGTTAATATCTATTCTCTTAGGATATTTGATGTAGGTTCTAATAGCTAATTTTTGCCTCCCAGCTGTATGATGAACTCTTTTCACATTGGATAATCTAAAGACTCTGGTCATAGGCCACACTAATCACTGCTCTTTTAAAAATGCTGTTCTTTCTTCTGATTCTCTCTGTTCTCTTTGGTCAGTCTTACTTTGCTTTGATGCTACCTCTATGTCATTCTCTTGTCTTTACAAAGAATAACCTATCCTATTTTTCAGAGAACTCTGTTTTCTTCGCAGGCCCTCGGTTTGGGTGATCTATGTTCTCTTTGGGTGATTTCTACTGAGTTTGAATGATTATTCTCCTCAATATGTGTTATTTATGCACTTTGGGTGATCACTGGTTTCTTTTGATTTTCATTGCTTTTATCAGGGTAATAATTGCTCTTTTTGAATGCCAATTGTATCTTTTGGGTGATCTCTGTTGTGCTTGGGTGATAATTTTTTATTTTTTTGTTTATCTGTTTAAGTGGTCATTGATCTCTTTGATCATTGCTCGTTTTGGGTTATAATTTTTTTCTTTGGGTGATCTCCATTGCCTTTGGGTTATCATTGTTCTCTTTTGTGGTCATTGTTCTGTTTTGGTCATCATTGTTCCATTTGGTTGATGGTTGCTCTGTTTTGGCAGTCATTGTGCCGTTTGGGTGGGCTCTAGTTTCTCTTGGTGGTATTTGTTCCTTTTGGGGACCTGTTGTTGACCATTGCTTCTTTTGGTTACTATATGTGATCTCTGTTCTCTTTGGGTGACCATTGCTCCCTTGACTGACACACACACAAACTGACATGCACACTTCTCTGGCTCAAGGTGAGGCACTTCCAGAGATGAGCTATCTCTCTAAATCTGCTGCGGTATAAGAAGGGCCTCTATCGACACTAGGTGGTGATCACTCAGGTTGTTTTATTGTAAGATTAATTCTTAGCAGGCTGGGTGATGTGTCAGGGTACCCTGCTGCAAGAAGGGGCTGTGTTGGGTGGTGTGTGAGGGCGCTGCAGTGTGTGAAGGTGCTGGCCTGGGCAAAAGTGCCAGACAGGTAACAGCCGAGGTGGTAGCCAGAGGTGACGTGGCACTAGAGGGGTGCTAGATGGCGAGAGCTCGGAATACTGCAGTGCCAGAGACGTGCCACCCTTGATGGTGGCCATGCTGCTGCAATACTAGAGACATTCCGCTGTGCTGGATTAGGTGGGACCTCAGAGTGCTGAGGCGGTGTAGAGTGGTGCAGGCTTAGGTGAGGGTTTTGGGTGCTGCAGTGCCTGAGATGTGCCGACCTGGGTGAGGGTTTGGGGTTCTGCAGCGCTAGAGAGGACCCAGATAAGGTGATGATTAGGGTTGCTAAAGTGATATAGGGAGGTGCTGGCTTGGGTGAACATTCAGGGTGCTGCAGTGCCAGAAAGGTGCTGCACAAGATGATTTCTAGGAGGGCTGCAGCGCTAGAGAAATGCTGGCCTGGTTGAGAGTTCAGGATGCAGCAGTGCAAGAGGTGCTGGCCAGGGTGGGTGTTGATCAGGAGTTCTGCAGCGCTAGAGATGTTGAGGGCCCGGTTTTGGGTCTGGTTGCTCCAGCGGTAGAGAGATGACAGCCGGGGTGAAAGCTAGGGGTGCCATGGCGTCAGACCAGTGCAGCCCCGGGACGAGGGCTCGGAGTGCTGCAGTGCCAGAGAGAAGCTGGGTGGTTGAGGGCTCGGAGTGCTGCTGAGCCAGAGAGGTACTGGGTGGGTGAGGGCTCGGAGTGCTGCAAAGCTAGAGAGGTGCTGGGTGGGTGAGGGCTCGGAGTGCTGCAGAGCCAGAGAGGTGCTGCGTGGATGAGGGCTCAGAGTGCTGCAAAGCCAGGGAGGTGCTGGGTGGGTGAGGGCTCGGAGTGCTGCAGAGCCAGAGAGGTGCTGCATGGGTGAGGGCTCTGAGTGCTGCAAAGCCAGGGAGGTGCTGGGTGGGTGAGGGCTCGGAGTGCAGCAGAGCCAGGGAGGTGCTGGGTGAGCGAGGGCACGGAGCGCTGCAGCACCAAAGAGGTGCTGGCGGGTTAGGGCTCGGAGTGCTGCTGAGCCAGAGAGGTGCTGGGTGGGTGAGGGCTCAGAGTGCTGCAGAGCCAGAGAGGTGTGCTGGGTAGGTGAGGGCTCAGAGTGCTGCAGCACCAGAGAGGTGCTGGGTGGGTGAGGGCTTGGACTGCTGCTGAGCTAGAGAGGTGCTGGGTGGGTGAGGGCTCGGAGTGCTGCAGCACCAAAGAGGTGCTGGGTGGGTGAGGGCTCGGACTGCTGCTGAGCTAGAGAGGTGCTGGGTGGGTGAGGGCTCGGAGTGCTGCGGAACCAGAGAAGTGTGCTGGGTGGATGAGGGCTCGGAGTGCTGAAGAACGGAGAGGTGCTGGGTGGGTGAGGGCTTGGAGTGCTTAGGAGCCAGAGAGGTGCTGGGTGGGTGACGGCTTGGAGTGCTGCAGAGCCGGAGAGGTGCTGGGTGGGTGAGGGCTCGGAGTGCTGCAGCGCCAGAGAGGTGCTGAGGGGTGAGGGCTCAGAGTGCTGCAGAGAGGTGTTGAGGGCTCGGAGTGCTGCATAGAGCTGATGAGGGGTGAGGGCTCGGAGTGCTGCAGAGAGGTGCTGGGTGGGTGAGGGCTCGGAGTGCTGCAGAGAGGAGCTGATTCGGTGAGAGCTTGGAGTGCTGCGATGCCAGAGAGGTGCTGGGTGGGTGAGGGCTCGGAGTGCTTCGGAGCCAGAGAGGTGCTGAGTCAATGAGGGCTCGGAGTGCTTCAGAGCCGGAGAGGTGCTGGGTGGGTGAGGGCTCGGAGTGCTGCAGAGAGGTGGTGAGGGCTCGAAGTGCTGCAGAGAGGTATTGAGGGGTGAGGGCTCAGAGTGCTGCATAGAGCTGATGAGGGGTGAGGGCTCGGAGTGCTGCAGAGAGGTGCTGGGTGGGAGTGGGCTCGGAGTGCTTCGGAGCCAGAGAGGTGTAGGGTGGATGAGGGCTCAGAGTGCTACAGAGCCAGAGAGGTGCTGGGTGGGTGAGGGCTCAGAGTGCTTTGGAGCCAGAGAGGTGTTGGGTGGGTGAGGGCTCAGAGTGCTGCAGAGCCGAAGAGGTGCTAGGTGGGTGAGGGCTCGGAGTGCTGCCGCACCAGAGAGGTGCTGAGGGGTGAGGTCTTGGAGTGCTGCAGAGAGGTGGTGACGGCTCGGAGTGCTGCAGAGAGGTGTTGAGGGGTGAGGGCTCGGAGTGCTGCATAGACCTGATGAGGGGGGAGGGCTAGAAGTGCTGCAGAGAGGTGCTGAGGGATCGGAGTGCTGCAGAGTGGTGCTGGGTGGGTGAGGGCTCGGAGTGATGCAGAGAGGTGCTGAGGAGTGAGGGCTCGGAGTGCTGCAGACCCAAAGAGGTGCTGGGTGGGTGAGGGCTCGAAGTGCTTCGGAGCCAGAGAGGTGCTGGGTGGGTGAGGGCTCGGAGTGCTGCAGAGCCGGAGAGATGCTGGGTGGGTGAGGGCTCGGAGTGCTGCAGCACCAGAGAGGTGCTGAGGGGTGAGGGTTTGGAGTGCTGCAGAGAGGTGGTGAGGGCTCGAAGTGCTGCAGAGAGGTGTTGAGGGGTGAGGGCTCGGAGTGCTGCATAGAGCTGATGAGGGGTGAGGGCTCGGAGTGCTGCAGAGAGGTGCTGAGGGGTGAGGGCTCGGAGTGCTGCAGAGAGGTGCTGGGTGGGTGAGGACTCGGAGGGCTGCAGAGCCGGAGAGGTGCTGGGTGGGTGAGGGCTCGGAGTGCTGCAGCGCCAGAGAGGTGCTGAGGGGTGAGGGCTCGGAGTGCTGCAGAGAGGTGCTGAGGGGTGAGGGCTCTGAGTGCTGCAGAGAAGTGCTGAGGGGTGAGGGCTCGGAGTGCTGCATAGAGCTGATGAGGGGTGAGGGCTCGGACTGCTGCAGAGAGGTGCTGAGGGGTGAGGGCTCGGAGTGCTGCAGAGAGGTGCTGGGTGGGTGAGGTCCCGGAGTGCTGCAGAGAGGTGCTGAGTTGGTGAGAGCTCGGATTGCTGTGATGCCAGAGAGGTGCTGGGTGGGTGAGGGCTCGTGGTGCTTCTGAGCTAGAGAGGTGCTGGGTGGGTGAGGGCTCAAAGTGCTGCAGAGCCGGAGAGGTGCTGGGTGGGTGAGGGCTCGGAGTGCTTCGGAGCCAGAGAGGTGCTGGGTGAATGAGGGCTCGGAGTGCTGCAGAGCCGGATAGTTGCTGGGTGGGTGAGGGCTCGGAGTGCTTTGGAGCCAGAGAGCTGCTGGGTAAATGAGGGCTTGGAGTGCTGCAGCGCCAGAGAGGTGCTGAGGGGTGAGGGCTTGGAGTGCTGCAGAGAGGTGGTGAGGGCTCGGAGTGCTGCAGAGAGGTATTGAGGGGTGAGGGCTCGGAGTGCTGCATAGAGCTGATGAGGGGTGAGGGCTCGGAGTGCTGCAGAGAGGTGCTGGGTGGGTGTGGGCTCGGAGTGCTTCGGAGCCAGAGAGGTGCTGGGTGGGTGAGGGCTCGGAGTGCTGCAGAGCTGGAGAGGTGCTGGGTGGGGAGGGCTCGAAGTGCTTCAGAGCCAGAGAGGTGCTGGGTGGGTGAGGGCTCGGAGTGCTGCAGCGCCGAAGAGGTGCTAGGTGGGTGAGGGCTTGGAGTGCTGCAGTGCCAGAGAGGTGCTGAGGGGTGTGACTCAGAGTGATGCAGAGAGGTGGTGAGGGCTCGGAGTGCTGCAGAGAGGTGCTGGGTGGGTGAGGGCTCGGAGTGATGCAGAGAGGTGCTATGGGGTGAGGGCTCGGAGTGCTGCAGAGCCGGAGAGGTGCTGGGTGGGTGAGGGCTCAAAGTGATTCAGTGCCAGAGAGGTGCTGGGTGGGTGAGGGCTCGGAGTGCTGCAGAGCCGGAGAGGTACTGGGTGGGTGAGGGCTCGGAGTGCTTTGGAGCCAGAGAGGTGCTGGGTGAATGAGGGCTCGGAGTGCTGCAGAGCGGGAGAGGTGCTGGGTGGATGAGGGCTCGGAGTGCTGCAGCTCCAGAGAGGTGCTGAGGGGTGAGGGCTCGGAGTGCTGCAGAGAGGTGGTGAGGGCTCGAAGTGCTGCAGAGAGGTATTGAGGGGTGAGGGCTCAGAGTGCTGCATAGAGCTGATGAGGGGTGAGGGCTCGGAGTGCTGCAGAGAGGTGCTGGGTGGGAGTGGGCTCGGAGTGCTTCGGAGCCAGAGAGGTGCTGGGTGGATGAGGGCTCGGAGTGCTGCAGAGCCAGAGAGGTGCTGGGTGGGTGAGGGCTCAGAGTGCTTTGGAGCCAGAGAGGTGTTGGGTGGGTGAGGGCTCGGAGTGCTGCAGAGCCCGAAGAGGTGCTAGGTGGGTGAGGGCTCGGAGTGCTGCCTCGCCAGAGAGGTGCTGAGGGGTGAGGTCTCGGAGTGCTGCAGAGAGGTGGTGAGGGCTCGGAGTGCTGCAGAGAGGTGTTGAGGGGTGAGGGCTCGGAGTGCTGCATAGACCTGATGAGGGGGGAGGGCTCGGAGTGCTGCAGAGAGGTGCTGAGGGCTCGGAGTGCTGCAGAGAGGTGCTGGGTGGGTGAGGGCTCGGAGTGATGCAGAGAGGTGCTGAGGAGTGAGGGCTCGGAGTGCTGCAGACCCGAAGAGGTGCTGGGTGGGTGAGGGCTCGAAGTGCTTCGGAGCCAGAGAGGTGCTGGGTGGGTGAGGGCTCGGAGTGCTGCAGAGCCGGAGAGATGCTGGGTGGGTGAGGGCTCGGAGTGCTGCAGCGCCAGAGAGGTGCTGAGGGGTGAGGGTTTGGAGTGCTGCAGAGAGGTGGTGAGGGCTCGAAGTGCTGCAGAGAGGTGTTGAAGGGTGAGGGCTCAGAGTGCTGCATAGAGCTGATGAGGGGTGAGGGCTCGGAGTGCTGCAGAGAGGTGCTGAGGGGTGAGGGCTCGGAGTGCTGCAGAGAGGTGCTGGGTGGGTGAGGACTCGGAGTGCTGCAGAGCCGGAGAGGTGCTGGGTTGGTGAGGGCTCGGAGTGCTGCAGCGCCAGAGAGGTGCTGAGGGGTGAGGGCTCGGAGTGCTGCAGAGAGGTGCTGAGGG
>CAWUFW010023791.1:0-69577 GCA_963921515.1 Calotriton arnoldi | reverse complement strand
GCTCAGATTCCCTGGAAGGGGATCTGTGCCTCTCATCCACTCTGCCAGTTCTCTTAGGGAGAACTCCTCTGTCCTGTTCAGGCTCCTTGAAGCCTGGCCCTTCAACCACAGAGTCTTGGTCATTCGGATTGTCCTCATCTGACCCAGATACTATGATTGACCCACCCACTGATTCAGACCCCTTAGCTCCTAGAGCCAATCTAAGGTCATCTGCTGTCAGCAGATCTATCAGGTGTAGTGTTGAGGGACTCTGTCCTAGTCTCAGGTGTCTGTCAACACACATGGCTCTCAAGTCAGAGAAAGCCATGTCCTTATACTGAGGCTGAGTGGATCCACTGGGTCCACCCTTTAAGGACATTCTAGTGTTGTGCAGTGTTGTACTACCTACACTAGTTTGTGGCCTACTGATCCTAGCTTGAGCTGTGGAAAGGGTGTGCTATCCCTTGGCACACAGCTCTAAGTTCAGTAGAACTTATTGATACTAAGCTTGACTTTATATGTACCTTGAGTACCTATAATGGTTTTCAGTTAGTAATTCAAATAGAGATTTTCTGGTAAAACAATGGCAAGCTGGAATCCCACACGCTGCCCACCAATGTGAGAAGTTGGCCTGGTATATGCTGTTCACTAATTAAAGTGGACACCTTGCACCAGGGCAAATCGACTCTTATGGTAGATAGGTTTAAGACAACCTTTTAAAGAAAGCTATCCTAGTGGTAGCTGTGGAGAGCAGCCTTCAGGCTAAGTCTCGGAGGAATGTAAAGCAGCTTGTTTTACCATATAATCTCTTGAATCACCAAATGAAAAGACACCACACAGGTATATATATCAAATATATATGTATTTATTTCTAAATAACTCTCTACTAATCTCTTTATGAGATTAGAAGACAAACATATGCACAAATCAACGTTTCTCAATAAGTTAAGCACAAAAATATGGCTGGGGCCCTAGGGGCGTACCAGACCATATACTAAGTAAGAGACTTAGAAACAACGACTTGCAGGGAGACAAGGCCTAGGGCCTTCAGAAGTGCTGGGGCCTCACGAAACCACCCAAGGCAGGTAAGTAAAGGACCCACGGGGGACGCGTGCAGTGTGGATACACAGGCGCGAATCGCCGTTAACTTCAATGGGGCAAGTCGCGGTTGGAAATAAAGAGTTTTAGGATACTTCGGGAGAACCTACAAGCAAGTCACTTACAGGGTAAGTAGTTCTAGGGCCCACACCCACAGGAGCACCGTAGTGCTGGAGTTACCTCACCCAGGGAAGCCGGGTGCACAGGTGCCCTTTGGTGTCGGGTCGCGGCGTCGTTTTCAATGGCGAACAAAGAAGACTTGCTGCTTGCGGGAGCTGACGAAGTGTCCGGTGGAATCCAAGCCTGGATTCTGAAGAAGGATGACCTGAAAGCAGAGGGGACAGTGTTCAAAGTCACTTGGCAGTGACCCGGGGCAAGGAAGATGGATGCCCACCGTCGTCGGTCGCTTCAGGTCGGTTGCAGGTGCCTTGACTCTTCAGCCACGTGGTCCAGGAGGCGTCGGCGACGACCAGGAGCTGGATTCGGTGTGTCCCTCGACGTCTGCAGCTGACTGCGGTGTCGGCAACTCGATCGGAGCCAACAAGCCTTGGCAGCCGCAAGTCTCGGGGAGATGAAGAAAAGTCGATGGCGCAGACCAGCAAGGTCTGATGGACTCACCCAGCGAGGGTAAGTCAGGGCAGGCCTGGAGCAACCAGGGAGCCCTTTGGTTTCTTTAGGAAGTCTTCTGGGGACCCACAAGCCAGCGGGCAAGGGATCGCGAAGACACCTCGGGCGGAATCACTCAACAGGGGCCCACGGTCACTCGGGATGGTGTAGGCCTCTGATCTTCGGAGGGATTCCTGCTGGAGGTCGGGACCACACGTGGTCCAAAGCACAAGTTCGTAGAACGTTGTGAAGGGGTTGCACTCGACAATAGTGCATGGTACCCAGGGGTCGCGGTTCCTCGTTACTCGGGGGTCCACTTGCCTCAGCTTCGCTGAGGACTCACGATGGCCTGGGAGAGGTCAGGAAATCCACTTCTTGGGCTGCAGGGACTTCGGACTCCGGCGGGAGCGGCGTAGTTTGCGACCGTCGTTGTCGTTTTGGTGCCTGCCAAGCAGGGGAGTCACTCCTTGACTCCAAGGGAGATTCTTCTGTCTTCCAAAGGTAGTGGAACGTCGAAGGGCCAGGATTCTTCTGTAGAGCATCGTCCAGGGGTTATCTGCTTTGCAATGGCAAGGTTCCCCCTCTTATACTAAAAAGAGGGGATGGACTAGCTCTATGACCCCACCTATGGGAGGGTCAAGGGAGGGGGTGGCTACACCCACTTCCCTTTGTCCAGTTTCGCGCCAGAGCAGGGGCAGGTAGCCCCTGAGCTGGTTTGAACTGGCATATGCACAGAGGAGCCTTCTGCTCCCCAGTGCAGGACTTCAAAGCACTCTAAGAGTGCACCCACCCAGCCCCAATACACTAAACCCTGTCTGGAAGGTGGTTACACCTCCCTGTGACAGGATGCCTATTGTTGGGCTTCCTCCACTGCGAGTTTCGGTCATCAGCAGGAGGGCAGCCCAGTGTCTGTGACTGGTGGCATCCATTTTGTGATGCCAGGGCTCTTTAGGATTCTACCGCGTTTCCACAGCAGGTACATGTCTTATCCCTCTAGAAGGGTGGAATGCTACCCCCGCCGCCAAGATTGGCGGGGGTAGTATTCCAAGATGTTTGACACCAAACACGACATGTTTTGATGCAGCCATTCCAAAGTTAGCATTTACCGCGAGGATATAATGCACTTAAATAGTATATGGTTTAACCGCATCCACAAACAGCACCAGAGAATGGACTCTGAGAACTGCAGAGGGGCCCTGCTCATGCAGAGGCACCCCCTCACATAGAAGCCAAGCACCCTGCCCTCAGGATTGATAGGGCCTGCCATAGGGGTGACTGATAGGTTTATATGTGTGTGCAGGAGAGATATAGGAAACCTATATCTCAGTGAGGGGTGCTAGCACCACCTCACCCAGGCTGCAGTAGCAGGCCTGTGGTGTCAGATTTAGACTGCTTCCCAGGGGTGGCATAACACATGCTGCAGCCCCTGGGAGGCCTGTGAAGTACCTATGCCCTTGGTACCTAAGGTACCATATACTAGGGACTCATAAGGCACCACAGTATCCAATCACTAGTGCACCTAGAGTGCACTCCATGTCGTTTAGAGAGAACAGAGAGGCTGGGGCCCTGAATAGCAGGGTCCCAGTCCAACTAAGTCATAAACCAGCAAAACACCAGGAAAAAAGTGGGGGCAACCATATAGTCAGATTTCACCTTCCTACAATCCCCTAAGTGCAGTGTGAGGTTTCTGGATTCCCCAGTAAGGGTGGGATCCAGTGGTGGCAGCAGAAGTGTGTCCAGTGCATGAACTCCCCGTCCCGTTCCCAGAGTATGGTACCTGGTGCTCAGTAAGAGGGGCGCAGGTTGATATTCAGGGGCAGTAGATACTGTCTCACCGGTCTGGGGGGGGTGTGTGTGGATGAATGGTGTGTTGCACTGGACGAGTGAGTGTGAGTTCTCTGAAATAAGGAGCTTGCTGAATACTTGGGCGTGAGTTCTCTGAAATAAGGAGCTTGCATGGGGGAATGAGTCCAATAAGAGTGGCTCGGGTATCTTCCGGTCCTGTGTGGTGGAAGAGGTTCAGTGTAGCCCAGCTAGGTCCCAGTGTAGCGGGAGGGGTGTAGGGGCTCACGTCCTGTCTCAGAGGAGAAGGAGTGAGTGTGCCCGAAACCCAGTCCCAGGGCCTGGATGGTTTCTTCAGGTAACACCAGGTTGGGGGCCTAGGCTGTACTTGTAGGCCATTTGAGGAGGATCTCCCAGTGTCTAGAGAACGTGGAGCCTCTGTAAGCAGAGCTCCAGTAGTTCTGGTGTCTGGCGGTGCCACTCCACTTGGGAGGGTGCAGAAGTCCAGAGTAAGGGGTGAGAGGGGGAAAAAGTACCCAGTGGAAGAGCCAGTGGGTCAGGGGCCAGCCAGCAGGGCTGAGTCGCCAATGAGTGACCATGGTGATGCCACTTCTGCCCTGGGTTTGCGCCGGGCAGACTGTCACATGACCCATTAGTTATGTGTCACCCTCGTGAAGTCCTGGTTCGCCGGGCATCTGACCCAAGGGTACCGCCCTGGGTTGGGGAGCCAGTAGAAGGTGTTTCCTGATCTGGACAGCAGGGCGGCTGTAATCAGTGTCCTGGCCGGTTTTGCCTTCTAGGGGGTACCACTCCAGTTGGGAGGGTATCGGACTCTGGAAGGGGGTGCAGAGGGAGGGAGTCCTCGCCTCTGACCCCGGTGCAGCCGGTGAATTTATTTTCCAGGTGGTAGATCAGTGATGGAGAGAGGTCCTGAACTGGTGGGAGAGTTGTGTTCTGGTAGGTGCTTCTCCTGGGAGAGCGCGAAATGTCAGAAGTAGAGGTAGGGTGAGGTGATGCTTCGCCCGTGACCTCTGGTCAGCCTGAGGGTGCGGACCCGAGGTTGAAGGATCAGTGGTAGTTTGGAACTACACTGAGAGGGAGAGTGGAGAATGGCTATTGTATGCCAGGGGTTACTGCCCCCCACTCTGGATTGGCAAGGACCAGTGGCAACTGGGTGGCCTAGGGCCTGGTCCTGGCCGTGGATAACTAAGGAGTACCGGTGGGGTAGCCTAGTTGGTCCTGATTTTTTTTTTTCTTAGATGGGTTCCAAGTGGCGTAGAACTGGAGGGTGTCCCTGCAGTGCGGGCCTGCATCCGTGTTCTATCGCCCCAAGCAGGGAAGCCCATCACGGTGGTGATTGGTCTGCCCTGCGTTTTGGCTGGAAGGGGGTTGTGTTGGACTTGGCCCTTTTTGGCAGGTTCACCCCTAAACTTTTTGCCTTGTATGGTAGTAGTTTTAAGTCTCTGGGCACTTTAGCACTGTGGTCCAGTGTAAAGTGCGTGTGCGCTGAGTGCGTGTGGTGAGATTGTCCTGCCCTTCCATAGGAATGCATGGGGGATATGTGTGTCCATGGTAATTCCTGGTGTGAGAGGAGTGCAGGGGCGAGTTTAGTATGTGCGAACTCGTGAGAATAAATGCTGCGCAATGGTGTGCGCAGATTTATTATGGCTGGTGTGAAAGTGCCACTTCTAGAAGTTGGCATGTATGTGTGCTCTGTGCCTGCCTGCCTGATGTGGATTGCATGTCTGGCTTGTGAGTGACAGGGGCTGGGAGGTGTGTGTGGCTCCAGGAGGGGCAGGGTGAGTCAGCGCAGGGCTGAATAGGGAGATCTGCATCTAGATGGGAGGGAGGAGTTGCACCTGGGACCTGAATAGGGCTGTGCCTTCCCTCCACAATGCTGGCTCCACCCCTGTGGTGCGTCTGATGTCCCTAGCCTGTCCTGTGAAAGGAGAGAGGAGCTGAGCAAAACAAAGTGCTCCAAAGCTCCCCCAAACCAGTTGCGTCTGGTTTTTCCCCAGCCCTGTGCTGTGACACAAAGGGAAATCTGTGTATAAAAGGAGGGGCTGTGTCCCCATAAGGTTGTTCAGTGTTCCTGTTCTGTTCCTGCGGGGCGTGCTGCTGTTGGGGCCGAGGGCGGGCTGCCAAGAGGGCTTGCCTCCCTGGGCCCTGCCTTGCCCCTTCATCTAAAGACTGATGCTTTTGTTGCCTGCAGGACTTTGCTTCTAGCGCATTGCGAGCGCTTTATTTTATTCCCCCAGCAAAGGAGCGTGAGGGCTCCGCAGCACTGAGCTGCCATCTTCCTGAGGGAATCCCGACGTGGGGATTCCCCCTGCATGGAGGAGAGAGAAGCGGGTGCCCACCCGCATTGTGAGGACGAGCGGGAGCCCCCCCCGCTTCATGGATCTTTGAAATAGCGGGTGCCCACCCCGCAATTGTCTTTATTTAAAAAGCGGGAGCCCACCCCGCATTTATACTTCCTTAGCGGGAGCCCACCCCGCGTTCTGGCCGCACTTGAATTGATTTGGTAGGCGGGAGCCCACCCCGCATTGCCGAGATCACAAAGGAATTCACCGCCGCAGCCCAGGAGTTGCGGGAACGTTGCCGGGCCGCTGCCAACGCGACCCGGAAGCCAGGCAAGCCGCCTGGTTGTGGGCAGGACCTCGTTGCCGGCCGGAAGGGGGAAGGAACTCTGCCTGCGGCCGCGGGGAACACCAGGAAGAAGCCGGAAGCCGACGGGAGCCTACCCCGGGCTCCGGTGCCCAAGGAAGAGAGAGAGACCGCCCAACCCGGTGAGGAGGGGCCCGGGGGCGGGAGAGAGACGAGGCACGTTGTCGGTGCCTGCCCCGCCGGAAAGAAGACCAGAGGAGTCCCCGCTAGGAAGAGCCGGTGAGTGAAGCCGGCTGGGGGGAATCCAAGTCGAGGCACCACGCCGGTGCCTCTCTCCGGAGCAGCCCCGCTTGACAGAGGGCTTCTCCAACCTTGGGCCTGATGGTTTCAGAGGCCGCATGCCTCCAACGATGGGCATATTTGGTTTCAAGCCGTGGGGGTCCCGTTGGCACAGTGGTGCCGGGGCCCCTTTGCCTTATCCCCAGCTGCGCCGCACCAGCGCGGGCAGCTGCAACACTTGGGGGCATGTTTATTTTCAGAGCCCCGTGTGGCTCCAACGTGGCTAATTGTTTCTGAGCCTGCATGGCTCCTACAAGGGGCATAGTTGTTTGAGAGCCCAGATGGCTCCGACATTGGGGGCAAGTTTTATTTAAAAGCCCCTTGGCAGATTTGGTGGGAAAGGGCCCCAGGGGGGGCCCGTGCTTTCCCCCCATGTGGCCAGTGGCCTACAGCTGCCCCGTTTTGCTAGAGGGCAGCTGCAACGTCTGTGGGGCATGTTGGTCCCCAGGTCGGAGCACATTGTCGGTGCTCGTGTTCCTGCCAGTTTTGGCATATTTGTTTTGCAGGGCACAGCAGTGCCAGGCCTCATCTTGATTTACAGCTGCGCAGCAGTTAGTGCCAGCTGCATCGTTTGAGGCCATTCTTTCCTGTGGGGGCCATTTTGCGCTAGGAGTAAGATACACTCCTTGGCCCCTGACTTTCACAGCTGCCCAGCAAGTAGTGGGCAGCTGCTACGTTTAGGTTTGCGCAGTGCGCACCCTTGACTTTCGCTGCCTAGGCAGCGCGCCCTAACTTTTGGGACATAGGGCATTTGAGCCCCTTTTTGAGATGGCCAGTTGGCCAGGGGGACTGTTAGGATTATAGGGCGCCAGGCCCTAAATGTGATTTATGCCTCTTATATGGTTTTTACTAGGAGGTTATGTGCTAATGCGAGTTATGTGGTGCTAGGAAATGTGATGCATTTACCGTGATTTACGCACCCTGTTTTATGCCTCTAATGTACTGTCATGATTATGAGGTTTTGCATAATGTGTTTATGCTTGTGATTTTATTATTACCTAATGCGTTTAGGTTGTGAGTTATTCTCTACTGTGCTTTACGCCCCTAATGTGAGTTATACTTAGGAGGTTAGGGTCTAAGGTGTTTAGACTTATGAGAGGATTGCATAATGTATTTATGCTGGTGAGGTTGGCGCAGAATGTAATTCGCGCCTAATGTGATACTGTGCATAATGTAGTTCATCTACAGGCTGATGCTAAGTACAGTGATTACCAGTGATTACTGGTTGTACGTTTATGATGTATTCTACATTTATTATAAGTGCTACATATACTAAGTTCGCTCTGTGCTGGTTCTGACAGTGGTCCAGTTGGCCCTGTCAGGTGTAAATAATCCCTTGTAAATATGACCCCTTGCCAGGTGGCACGATGTATATTATGTGAGTACTATTCTAATGTGTTTTATGATAATACAAAGGCTATTTTTATATATAACCTTGTGTGGAGTTCCTTTTTGTGGTGTGCCTAGTATGTTGTTGCTGTGGGTGTGTTGCGCAAACGCTTTACACATTGCCTCCGGGATAAGCCTGACTGCTTGTGCCAAGCTACCAAGGGGGTGAGCAGGGGTTATCTTTGGCGTGTAACTCCCTCGCCCTGATTAGAGTGGTGGTCTCTGCCTGGCTTTGGCGCAAGCCTTAGCCAACCAGAGATCCCATTTCTAACAGTCATCCAGCCCCCTATGAGTAGGGGGTACTGGTAGTGGTAGGCATCCAGCCCCCTATGAGTAGGGGGTACTGGTAGTGGTAGGCATGCAGCCCCCTATGAGTAGGGGGTACTGGTAGTGGTAGGCATCCAGCCCCCTATGAGTGGGGGTGGTAGCAGTGATAGTCATCCAGCATCCTGGGAGTAGGGGGTACTGGTAGTGGTAGGCATCCAGCCCCCTATGAGTGGGGATGGTAGCAGTGATAGTCATCCAGCATCCTGGGAGTAGGGGGTACTGGTAGTGGTAGGCATCCAGCCCCCTATGAGTGGGGATGGTAGCAGTGATAGTCATCCAGCATCCTGGGAGTAGGGGTACTGGTAGTGGTAGGCATGCAGCCCCCTATGAGTAGGGGGTCCTGGTAGTGGTAGGCATCCAGCCCCCTATGAGTGGGGATGGTAGCAGTGATAGTCATCCAGCATCCTGGGAGTAGGGGGTACTGGTAGTGGTAGGCATCCAGCCCCCTATGAGTGGGGATGGTATCAGTGAAAGTCATCCAGCATCCTGGGATTAGGGGGTACTGGTAGTGGTAGGCATCCAGCCCCCTATGAGTGGGGATGGTAGCAGTGATAGTCATCCAGCATCCTGGGAGTAGGGGATACTGGTAGTGGTAGGCATCCAGCCCCTATGAGTGGGGATGGTATCAGTGATAGTCACCCAGCATCCTAGGAGTAGGGGGTACTGGTAGTGGTAGGCATCCAGCCCCCTATGAGTGGGGATGGTAGCAGTGATAGTCATCCAGCATCCTGGGAGTAGGGGGTACTGGTAGTGGTAGGCATCCAGCCCCCTATGAGTAGGGGTTACTGGTAGTGGTAGGCATGCAGCCCCCTATGAGTAGGGGGTACTGGTAGTGGTAGGCATCCAGCCCCCTATGAGTGGGGATGGTAGCAGTGATAGTCATCCAGCATCCTGGGAGTAGGGGGTACTGGTAGTGGTAGGCATCCAGCCCCCTATGAGTAGGGGGCACTGGTAGTGGTAGGCATCCAGCCCCCTATGAGTGGGGATGGTAGCAGTGATAGTCATCCAGCATCCTGGGAGTAGGGGGTACTGGTAGTGGTAGTCATCTAGCCCCCTATGAGTAGGGGGTACTGGTAGTGGTAGGCATCCAGCCTCCTATGAGTAGGGGGTACTGGTAGTGGTAGGCATGCAGCCCCCTATGAGTAGGGGGTACTGGTAGTGGTAGGCATCCAGCCCCCATGAGTGGGGATGGTAGCAGTGATAGTCATCCAGCATCCTGAGAGTAGGGGGTACTGGTAGTGGTAGTGGTAGGCATCCAGCCCCCTATCAGTGGGGATGGTAGCAGTGATAGTCATCCAGCATCCTGGGAGTAGGGGGTACTGGTAGTGGTAGGCATCCAGCCCCCTATGAGTGGGGATGGTAGGAGTGATAGTCATCCAGCATCCTGGGAGTAGGGGGTACTGGTAGTGGTAGGCATCCAGCCCCCTATGAGTAGGGGGTACTGGTAGTGGTAGGCATGCAGCCCCCATGAGTAGGGGGTACTGGTAGTGGTAGGCATCCATCCCCCTATGAGTTGGGATGGTAGCAGTGATAGTCATCCAGCATCCTGGGAGTAGGGGGTACTGGTAGGCATCCAGCCCCCTATCAGTAGGGGGTACTGGTAGTGGTAGGCATCCAGCCCCCTATGAGTGGGGATGGTAGCAGTGATAGTCATCCAGCATCCTGGGAGTAGGGGGTACTGGTAGTGGTAGGCATCCAGCCCCCTATGAGTAGGGGGTACTGGTAGTGGTAGGCATCCAGCCCCCTATGAGTAGGGGGTACTGGTAGTGGTAGGCATGCAGCCCCCTATGAGTAGGGGGTATTGGTAGTGGTAGGCATCCAGCCCCCTATGAGTGGGGAAGGTAGCAGTGATAGTCATCCAGCATCCTGGGAGTAGGGGGTACTGGTAGTGGTAGGCATCCAGCCCCTATGAGTGGGGATGGTAGCAGTGATAGTCATCCAGCATCCTGGGAGTAGGGGTACTGGTAGTGGTAGGCATGCAGCCCCCTATGAGTAGGGGGTACTGGTAGTGGTAGGCATCCAGCCCCCTATGAGTGGGGATGGTAGCAGTGATAGTCATCCAGCATCCTGGGAGTAGGGGGTACTGGTAGTGGTATGCATGTAGCCCCCTATGAGTAGGGGATAGTGGTAGGCATCCAGCCCCCTATGAGTGGGGATGGTAGCAGTGATAGTCATCCAGCATCCTGGGAGTAGGGGGTACTGGTAAAGGTAGGCATCCAGCCCCCTATGAGTGGGGATGGTAGCAGTGATAGTCATCCAGCATCCTGGGAGTAGGGGTACTGGTAGTGGTAGGCATCCAGCCCCCTATGAGTGGGGATGGTAGCAGTGATAGTCATCCAGCATCCTGGGAGTAGGGGTACTGGTAGTCGTGGGCATCCAGCCCCCTATGAGTAGGGGGTACTGGTAGTGGTAGGCATGCAGCCCCCTATGAGTAGGGGGTACTGGTAGTGGTAGACATCCAGCCCCCTATGAGTAGGGGGTACTGGTAGTGGTAGGCATCCAGCCCCCTATGAGTGGGGATGGTAGCAGTGATAGTCATCCAGCATCCTGGGAGTAGGGGTACTGGTAGTGGTAGGCATCCAGCCCCCTATGAGTGGGGATGGTAGCAGTGATAGTCATCCAGCATCCTGGGAGTAGGGGGTACTGGTAGTGGTAGGCATCCAGCCCCCTATGAGTGGGGATGGTAGCAGTGATAGTCATCCAGCATCCTGGGAGTAGGGGGTACTGGTAGTGATAGGCATCCTGCCCCCTATGAGTAGGGGGTACTGGTAGTGGTAGGCATCCAGCCCCCTATGAGTGGGGATGGTAGCAGTGATAGTCATCCAGCATCCTGGGAGTAGGGGGTACTGGTAGTGGTAGACATCCAGCCCCCTATGAATAGGGGGTACTGGTAGTGGTAGGCATCCAGCCCCCTATGAGTGGGGATGGTAGCAGTGATAGTCATCCAGCACCCTGGGAGTAGGGGGTACTGGTAGTGGTAGGCATCCAGCCCCCTATGAGTAGGGGGTACTGGTAGTGGTAGTCATCCAGCCCCCTATGAGTGGGGATGGTAGCAGTGATAGTCATCCAGCATCCTGGGAGTATGGGGTACTGGTAGTGGTAGGCATCCAGCCCCCTATGAGTAGGGGGTATTGGTAGTGGTAGGCATCCAGCCCCCTATGAGTGGGGATGGTAGCAGTGATAGTCATCCAGCATCCTGGCAGTAGGGGGTACTGGTAGTGGTAGGCATCCAGCCCCCTATGAGTAGGGGGTACTGGTAGTGGTAGGCATCCAGCCCCCTATGAGTAGGGGTACTGGTAGCGGTAGGCATCCAGCCCCCTATGAGTGGGGATGGTTGTAGTGATAGTCATCCAGCATCCTGGGAGTAGGGGGTACTGGTAGTGCTAGGCATCCAGCCCCCTATGGGTAGGGGGTACTGGTGGTGATGGGCTTCATGCCCCTATGGCAGAGCTGTTGCTAGTGTACGGCATATCAACATCCCTATGTGTGTGTGAATTATTGCGGGTACGTGTCGTTTGTTTCTGTGGTGGGTGTCTGACTTACCGTCTCCGACGTAGGCGTTGGTTCCTGATCCGGTTATAGTTGTGAAGTAGTGGGATGACCTGCACGATGGGATTCATGCTGTCTTCGTCTCGTACACGCTGATTGTTGCTCCATCTCGTACCCGTTGCTAGTTGGTCCGTCTCGTAGCTGTGGGTCGTGTCGTTGCACGAATTGTGCCTATAATACTGCTCTCCCGGATGCTGTGACGTGCTGGAGGTGGTGACCCGTTCGGCGCGTAGGAAGTGCGCATCGTACTTGTCCTGCCGGAAACTGCTGTGTATTTGCTTCCGTGCGACTCGAATCGGCGTTTACGGATCCGGCTCGTACGGGAACTGTAGCTGGGATCGGAGCATATGGCTCGTTCGGATTTTGAGCACATTTGCGCAAGGTACTTCCTTGCCCGGATGGACCACCCGCCGGTATGTGTCGTTCGGAAGGTAAGCCTACGAGCGGCTCTTTGAGGGCATACGGAGCGAGATCGGAATCGGCTCCAAAATGTCAAGGTTTAAGCCGGCACCACAAACAGGTCTATTTATAAACTATTTCATGAAGTTAATTTGTAAAGAGAATCAGATACGCTGCCCACTAAAGATCGTAAAATCTCGTAAACTAGTACGTTATAAGTGTATGCAGTGGTTTTTCTATAAACGTCAGGCTTTCTATAGAAGATATTCAATTCCCGTAATCAACTCTTCAACTCCGTTATCCGACCTAATTTCACTATCTGGGATTAGAGATTCGACTGTAATCACACAAAAATGGGCCAAGGCTGGCTTTGGGAAAATCTCTGATTTCTGAAGGAATGATAGATGGCTGAATATAGCTGAAATGTATGATTTAATTCCGAATGACTTCCTTCTCCTTGGGTCATATAATATTTTTAGTAAATTTTTGAGTAACCTCGTTTAGTACAGATTATTGAACGTCAAAATTTAGGGGCCGATTCCGATTCGGGCCGGAAGCGCACCTAACAGTATTCGTCCGGAAAAAATACCAGCCGAACGCGTGTTTCCCGACCGACTCGAACACTCTACCGAACGAACAAGTACGATGCGCATAACAGCCCAGATTCCGACCCAGCCGTACTTACCCAATCCAGCTCCTTTTCTCCGCCCGAGCCGGATCCATAAACGCCCGAATCGAGTCGCACGGAACCAAATACACAGCACCTTCCGGCCGGACTAGTACGATGCGTCTTCCGTACGCGCCCGAACCCGTCGCTACGTCCGGCACGTTTCAGCATCCGGGAGAGCCGCACATAAGCTCCGTTTCGCGTCACTAAACGATCCACGGCTACGAGGCGAACAAGCCAGCGACGAGTACCAGTCGAAGACACGCGAAACCCGAACGAGACGAACCAACCATGAATCCCATCGTGCAGGTCCTACCAATACTCTACATCTATTACCGGGACCGATTCGGACGCGTACGGCGCAGACGGTAAGTCAAACACCAACAATACAAACTAGCTACACGTACCTAAAATATGTCACACACACATAGGGATGCACAAATGACATACACTAGCAACTGCACAATCATAGGGGTGCATCACCAATGCCATACACACCCATAGGGGCCTGGATTCCTGCCACCACCACCACCCCTACTCAGGGGGGCCTGGATGCCCATCACCACGACCATCCCCACTCATGGGGGGCTGGATGCCTATCACTACTACCACCCCTACTCAGGGGGGGGGCTGGATGCCTATCACTACCACCACCCCTACTCAGGGGGGGCTGGATGCCTATCACTACTACCATCCCCACTCATGGGGGGCTCGATGCCTTTCACTACCACCACCCCTACTCAGGGGGGGCTGGATGCCTATCACTACTATCACCCCCACTCATGGGGGGCTGGATGCCTATCACTACTACCACCCCTACTCAGGGGGGGGCTGGATGCCTATCACTACCACCCCCCCTACTCATGGGGGGCTGGATGCCTATCACTACCACCACCCCTACTCAGGGAGGGCTGGATACCTATCACTACTACCATCCCCACTCATGGGGGGCTGGATGCCTATCACTACTACCACCCCTACTCAGGAGGGGGCTGGATGCCTGTCACTACCACCACCCCTACTCATGGGGGGCTGGATGCCTATCACTACTACCATCCCAACTCATGGGGGGCTGGATGCCTATCACTACCACCACCCCTACTCAGGGGGGGGGCTGGATGCCTATCACTACTACCATCCCCACTCATGGGGGGCTGGATGCCTATCACTACCACCACCCCTACTCATGGGGGGCTGGATGTCTATCACTACTACCATCCCCACTCATGGGGGCTGGATGCCTTTCACTACCACCACCCCTACTCAGGGGGGGGCTGGATGCCTATCACTACCACCACCCCCACTCATGGGGGGCTGGATGCTACCACTACCACCACCCCTACTCATAGGACGGGTAATGCATGACACAACCAGCATACTCCCACATAAGGAATCACAGAAAATTACATCCACCCAAACAACATGACAAGCGTGTGTAGTCCATGTCAAATGCCTACAACACTAAACATGACAATGAACATACAATGTGACCCACTAACACATGTGTCACACATAAAAGTGTGTGGCCTCCACAATACAAGCCGACCATGGCCACTGTGGCAATGGGGCCTAAAGTCCCATCACCACAGTCACCAAAAGGTAAGTGTGGGGTCCAAGGCTGATGGACCTTTGGTCAGTGTGGCAATGGGGCCTAAAGCCCCATCACCACAGTCACCAAAAGGTAAGTGTGGGGTCCAAGGCTGATGGACCATTTGATCAGTGTGGCAATGGGGCCTAAAGCCCCATCACCACAGTCACCAAAAGGTAAGTGTGGGGTCCAAGGCTGATGGACCTTTTGATCAGTGTGGCAATGGTGCCTAAAGCCCCATCCCCACAGTCACCAAAAGGTAAGTGTGGGGTCCAAGGCTGATGGACCTTTTGATCAGTGTGGCAATGGTGCCTAAAGCCCCATCACCACGGTGATCATAAGGTAAGTGTAGGCATGGTAAAAGCTGCCAAAGACAAACTGAATGGATGAATCCTGGTCACACAACAACTAAAACATCTGTGGCATAGTACTGCTTGTGTCCCATTGCAACATATATTGGGGGAGGCTAACAGTGCAGTGTCACAGAAACATCGCTTTTGTCCATGTGCATACAAACATCACACATGGGGGACCACATTGCCAACAATCAGCCGATTCCACAATGACAGAAGTGACCATCATGATGCTGACCCACATATCTGCACCTATGGACACACAAATGTATATAATCTGTGGAGACTGTGGATGTCAGGTGAACAATACCATACCATGGCAGCAATGGGACATACAAACCATGATCATTGTGCTGACTGATGACCCAGGAGTACCAGGGAGAGCAGGGGAAAATCACCAAACAACATACAGCCAATGGCACACTACAGAAATGCCAATGCAGTGATGCAAATGCACTAACACAAACAGGCAGACTCACACTTCCTATCAAAGACAACAGGTGATGGGGGTGTGTGCCAGTGTCCCCAGGCAACCACACAACACATGAGGAGGCCTGAATCCCAATTACACAGATGTGTATACAGTGTCACACACAAGTAACTCATGGATTGGATTCCCCTATGTGGGAAATCTGGCATTGTCAGATGAGAGGGAGCCCAAATTATACATGTCACACAAGCTTGTAGGAACAGCAACTAACACAGCAAGAGACACACCCACCACAGCACTACCCCCAGGGACCCCACATTGTGCAGACACTAGCCTGCATGACAATTCCACTGTGATGACAAAGGTAGATGTTGATCACACTGTGAACCACAGCCATGTGTCCTCAGCTACAAACTACCATCACACCTACACAAGCTCCAATCAATCAGCAGGGCCTGCCAGCCAAGGCCAATATGGAGGTAGTGGTCTAGCCGTGCAACAAGTCACATTTTCACACTCAACACCACACACCCTCATCTGCAACAATGTGCAGCAGTGAAGCTCACATGGACTGGTGACATTGCACATGCACCCATGACAATCCCAGGGGTGGTGGGGGAACTAAGGTGCAGAAACCCATCACACATGCCCACTCAACATGACTCGTCTATGTATGACACACTGCACAGTACGCCGTACATGCGCATGATGTGAAATCCACCACAAACAATGGGATCCTGGCCATAGTCACACACCAACGAAGAAGCCAAGGTGAGACACAAAGAACACACGTACACAACTTCCAACATTGCAGCTCTGACCCTGAGGAGTGGCAGCAGTCACACACACAACGCGTCACAATCACTGAAAGCTAACACAAACTCAAAATCACATTACTTGTGTAAACAACAAGTGCCAAGGGAATCCTGAATGTGTCCCATCTGCGTTTGCCCACATCCCCAGCCCTGACAACAAAGACAACCTGGGATGACAACCTCATGAACATCAGTTTGCCATGCAACCACATCACGGAGAAACCAGGTCCAAGATGCTGGATGAACACATACCAACTCTGCAACCATCAGAAACAGGAACATTCCTAGGGACACAGCCTGTGTAGGAAAAGGGAAGGGAACATGCACAGACATGCTCACACAACACACAACACGGGCACACGCAATGTCACCAGATTACACACAGCCATGAGGGCACTCCACTCCTGTGGAAGCTCCGCTGTGCCAAACCTTGCTTGTGCACGACTCAAACATATCAGCAGGACACTCCGTCAGTGAGTCAACAACTACAACACACAGAAGCCTCTGCTCACATCAGCCTGGGTACGGGAGTGTCACGTCAGTCATCTGCATACACCCAAAACACGTGGCAATCCAGTTGTACTGTATACACAGATGAGTCCTCCAAAATTGATGTGCAAAACTGCATGTCCAGTGGAGACGGGCACACAGTCAGGGTACTAGGAACATTGGACAGTGGTAAGCCCAACAGATGTGCAACAGTGTAGGACAAAGATGGTAATATACAAATGCTAAACGTACATCCCTGTGTCAAATGCTGAACATTACACCCTCAGACTGCAGCAAGGGATGCTATAGATCCAGACTAGATTAGGACACATATCCCATGGGCCAAATGGAGCCCATCACAGCAAAACTTCATTTACCTGATCTGAACACAATTACAACAGCAAATGCATGATACTACACATCTACATCATGTACCACCAAAGATTAACCACAAGTAAACAAAAAGAGGCTTTATTCAGCAAGTGTGCAACTCAAATCAAAAGTCCAAAATTAACAACGGCCAATGTCCAGTCCAAATACACAGTCCCAACAGGGTGATGTGTGACTACTTGTCACAACTTGCTTGCCTGCACAGGTACCAACAGGGGACATCCCCCTTGGAGGGGCATACGAGGGGCAGGCCAGGCACCGCAGGGACAGGATCAGGGGATGCCAGAAGGAGGCAGGGAAGGTGAGGTGGGTGCAGGAGTGTCACCGGCAACTGCAGTGGAGGTGTCTGACTCAGGGGGCCGGCACCACCGCAGGGCTCAAGTCCGATGGTGTTGGTGCTGCAACCACTGCAGTGGGCTGGGCAGATGGAGTGGGCTGGGTCCCCAATGCAGTGCCCGAGTCAGATGGGGTTGTTGTGGACTCCACCGCAGTGCATGACTCCAAGGGAGTGGAAGGGGGGCAGAAGAGCTGGGCAGGACAGAGGGGGGACACGGTCTCCACACCAGTGGCACATACAGGCAGAGCGTCTGGTTTGGGGGTGGCAGAGCAAGTGGCAGGGGGGGAGGGCCAGAGCACTTTGGGGATGCGGTATCGGTGTGTGGGGTGACCTGGGGCAGGGTGTGGCGGTGGAACCTGTGGAGTTGTGGCCTGGGGGATGGAGGTGAGAGACTGGGTGGGTGACTTGCAGGGCGGTGGCGGGGTCTTGCTCTTCCGGGTCCGGGGGGACTTGCGGTGTGGGGGCTCACTCTGCCTGCGCCTGGGGGAGGGTGTCCGGGGGCGAGGGGCACTCTCCTCTCTGTGTGTGGACTTCCTCTTCCCCCGGTATGCTGGATCAGCGGGATTGGAGGGGAAGAGGCCGAGGTCAGAGAGGAAGAGCTGCTGTGTATGTGGGGTTGCAGGTGAGGCAAGGGAAGGGGTCTTGGAGGGAGAGGATCTTGAGGATTGCGGAGTGACTGTGGTTGCCTGTGTGTGTGTCAGTTCCCCATCCCCTGTGTGTGTGGAATCAGTCCCCTGAGGATGCTTGTGTGCACGTCTTGCCTTGGTTTTGGGTGTGTGTGTGCTGCTCGTGTCTGTGTGTTGGGGTGATTGTGCAGGTGTGCATGTGCTTTGGACAGGTAGGGTGGTAGGAAGTGTGGATGGGGCAGAGGTGGGAGGGGTGAGGGACTGTTGGAGGAGGGACACTGCTGCCGTCAGGGAGGAGTCCTTGGACCTATTGCTCCTCTGTAGGGCAGACATACCCGTTGAGATGCCCTCCATGAACGACACCAGCTGTGTCAACAGTGTGGTGTGTGCATGGAGGACAGTCAGCATTGCTGTCTGCCCTACATGGAGCTGCCGAAGGAGGTACACAGACTCCTCACTCAGGGCAGCAGGGGACACAGGGGCAGGGGGTGCGGTGCCTGGCTTGAAGGAGACACTCTCCCGAGCACAGGAGCCTCCACGGACCTCAGGAATGGGAGCCAATGGGAGGGCGGTGGTGGTGGTGGCGGGATCAGAGAGAGTAGCTGGGGTGTGGTGGCTGCTGACACCCACCTCCACAAGGGAGTCATCCTCCGAGCTGCTGGGGTCCTCAGCTGAGGTGGATGGTGCTGAGGACTCCTCGGTGTGGCTCCCCTCGCCCTCCGTGCCACTGGGTCCCTCTGACCACTCGTCGGACGCTGACCCAGTCTGGCTCCGCTGCTCCTCCTGGTCCGTGGAGCTGTCCCCTCCTGTGGCTGTGGATGTATCTGCAAACAATTAGGGAAACAGACAAGCATCAGTCACCTGCACTGACCGCACACACCACAGTAAGTACAGCACATCACAGAGCAAGCCCTGGCATCACTAGTAGAACATTGCCAAAAGTCATCACACAGATTAGGAGAAGCCAATTGTCAGTCTGATGGTCAGCCATGGAACAGACACCCCTCCTGCCCTTGCACCCATCTGTCTGGTGCCTGTCTGATGGTAAGACCCCAGTGTGGACACATGCACCACCTACACAGTAGTTGGACATTGCTGAGAACACGGTGAAGTATGTGAACATGCCCACCTCACATCACTTGCCACTGAGTCAGTGCAGGTGTCTGGATAAATGGACGGCCTGAGCCTAAAAAGAAATGCATGTGATGCATACCAGCACCAGACCCCATGAAGCACCCATGTCCGGATAGTCAATGCCACAATGGGGTGCCTGTTGCACATGTCACCACCCTGCAGGATCACCCTTAGGAAGTTTAATGCCATGACACAGGCATGCCTGCAAAGTCATACATCACTGTCTCAAGTCACATGGCCATGTTAGCCAGCAAACAACAGTCTGCACTGTGTCACAATCCTAGGAC
Organism: Calotriton arnoldi; assembly: GCA_963921515.1. Taxonomy (NCBI): domain Eukaryota; kingdom Metazoa; phylum Chordata; class Amphibia; order Caudata; family Salamandridae; genus Calotriton; species Calotriton arnoldi. The sequence goes on along the minus strand of CAWUFW010023791.1, from coordinate 50,386 downwards.
ATTGGGAAGGCAAGTAATGTAACTGACAAGTGCACATGTTCATCCCCCACTAACCACATCCTCTGAACCAGTATTTGTACACTGCACACCATTTGGACAAATGGGAGACATGAAACACTACTCCCTGAACCAGAGCACCTCACAGTGTGCTGTGAATGATGAACAGCTGCCTGAAAGTCACAGTCTCATACACCTGTCTGCACAGTCAAGTGATCAAACACCTATGAGTCACAGAAGTCTTGTCTCACATGGTCCAATAGCAGATGGCATGCTGACCCCTAACCGAAGGACATCACAGGAGTCACGACAACGTAGTCACAGCACAACGACACAGAGGCAGACACCTGAGGCAACATTTCACTGAGCACAGCATGTCAGATGATACACGGGAGTGGGAGTACAGAGTGTATTGTATGCCCTGTAGTAGGCATGACTGTCCGGCTCCACCTGCAAGAGGGATGAGCCCTAGTCAGTGGGCAGGTGGCTAAGCATGTGTGACACACTTGACATACATACTCCTGAGGCCCAGACAATTTACCCACCCGCAGAATGGGGGTGTGGCAAATACCCCAGGGACATGTGGTGAATTAGATGTGCAAGTGGATCACATATCAAAGTTACACCCAGACTACATAGCACGACTCAGGCATTGTGTGAGCAACTGACCCACCCATGAAGGCAAACACAATGTCACGGGAACAAAATCTGTCACCACCTTGAGCAAAGCAAAATGCTAGGACCCTGTACCCCAGTGACACAATTATCCTGAGCGTAAGGAGCACACTGGCGCATCAGATGGGTAGTGGCCAGGTTACAATAGAGGGACATGGGTACTGGACAACAAGACTGATGTACTGGGGAAGTTTAACCAGGCCAGAGGAGGGCACATAGCATGTTAGACAGAGTTCACAGTGCAGTCTTAGACTCACCCCCTCCTTGCTGCTGTCTGCCCTTCAGCTGCCCATCCAGCTCCGGGAACACCACCGGCAGGATCTGGAGCATGTGGGGGGTCAGGGTCAGGGTCAGGGTCCGGTGTCCGCCCCTCCTGCGAGGACGCGACAGCTTCAGCTGGACCCTTGCGATCCTCCGGGTCCAGCCACGAAGGTCCTGCCACCTCTTCTGGCAGTTGCGGATCCGGCGCTTGTAGACCCCCACGGATCGGACTGCCCGGACGATGTCCAGCCAGATGTCCTGCTTCCGATGGGCATCAACCTGTGAGGATGAGAAAGTGAAAAGGCCATTACTACACATGCAACATATCCGTGCATCACACAGTTGGAAATACATGTCTCAATCACAGGGGCATATGATGTACACAGGCAGTGCAACGAGAGCTATGGACAGTTTGCCAGCAGTTACTACATGGTTGTTAGATTTGGGGGTCTCTAGTTGGCAGAGGTAGGTACCTTTGTCCAAATAGGGACCCTTGAGTCTAGTCAGGGAAAGTAGGTACACTCCCGAAATAACCCCTGCTCACCCTCTTGGTAGCTTGGCACGAGCAGACAGGCTTAGTTCAGAGGCAGTGTGTAAAGCATTTGTGAACACATACAGTAATCAAGTGACAACACTACAAATGGACACCACACAGGTTATATATTTATAAAAATAGGTATACTTTATATAGATTTATCACAAGACCATAAACGACAAAAATAATCCACAATACTGTCAAGAGTGCTTAGTTCTGATCAAAAGGCTTAATTCAAGGTTCTGTGCGAGTCGGTAGCCTCCTCCGGCTACGGCGATGTCGAGAACAAACAGAGTCTAACAAATCCAGCTGACCGCGTCGAGACGGGCCAACACAGCGTAGACAGACTCGGTCACAGTACCTTTTACTTGAAGCGGCCGGCACGGGCGTGCGAGCCGGATGGCTGTTCGTCGCGGTCGCGATGCAAAAATGGAAGCGTTGCAGGACGCGTTGTCCCTCGATGCGGTGCAGGCAGCGGCTCGTTGACGTCGTCGAGACGGAGTCGGTGAGACCAGGGCCGTGCGTTGCAGAGGCGAGACGGTGCTTCGGTGCGGTGCTGGCAGGTTGCGGTGCGGCGACGGAGCCGGATTCAGGAGCTGGCGTCGATCAGTCCGGACAGCGGTGCGAGTCGGGCGGTGCGTCGCAAAGCGTGCGGCGGTGCCCAACTCCGGTGCGGTCACAGGACTCGAACTCAGCAGCAGTGACCGTGTCGGTCGGACCAGTTCGATTCGGCGTAGCGAGCGTTGCAGGGCAGCGTTGTCCCTCGATGCGGTGCAGGCAGCGGCTCGTTGACGGAGTCGGTGAGACCAGGGCCGTGCGTTGCAGGGCGAGACGGTGCTTCGATGCGGTGCTTACAGGACACCGAGTCGGTCGTGAGAGTCGGTCACAGCTCCCTACCTCTGTAGCCACTGAAACAGAGTTTCCAGCAGCAATTCACAAAGGGGTGAAGTCCAATGGTCCTGGGACTTCGGTCAGGGGGCAAGCTCTCTTCCAAGCCCTTGGAGATCCTTCACAAGTTGATGAAAGTCACAGCAAAGCAAAAGTTCCTTTCTCCTTTCTTTGGCAGTCAGGCAAACCACTGCAGGCCAATCCCCCAAGCAGCACTTCAGGCTTAGGGATAGTTACTCCTCAGTTTCTTCTTGGTTCCGCTCCTCAGCAAAGGTTTCTTCTTGTTCCCAAAAGTGATCTAATTTTCCTGGGGTCTGGGTGCCCCTCTTATACCCTGATTCTCTTTGTTCTCTGGAGGCAGAGAGGCCTCTGCCTAGTCCAAAACCAGTTCTGGTCAGTCCTGGAGCACTTTGTTTTTCTGACTCCTTCTTTCCTTTCAGAATGTGGGGCAGAGTGCTCAGCCGCCCGGCAGGAGGTGGAGCCAGCATTGTGGAAGGCAGGCACAGCCCTATTCAGACCCAGGGGCAACTCCTCCCTCCACTCTGGATGCAGATCTTTCTATTCAGCCCTGTGCTGACTCACCCTGTCTCCTGTAGCCACCCCCAGCCCCTGTCACTCAATCTCCAGACAAGGAATACACAACCTAGCAGAGGCAGGCTTGGATAGTTAGGCAAGAAAATACCCACTTTCTAAAAGTGGTATTTTCGAACACAGAATGTTAAAACCAACTTCACTAAAAGATGTATTTTATCATCCTGAGTTCAGGCATACTAAATTCGTTTTTCTACCATGTTCCCTGGGTCAGTTCTGACTATAAGGTGTAATAGTCAGTCTGCCCATTCTGGCCTATGGGGAGCAGGTAGCCTTGCAATAGTGAAAAACGAAAATGGCTGTAATTCACTATTAGGACATGCCACACACGCCAGGGCATGTCCTACCTTATACTTACAATGCACCCTGCCCTAGGGCCTACTTTAGGGGTGACCAACATGCAGTAAAGGGAAGGTTTAGGGACCGGTAAGTGGGTGCACTCACCAAGTCGACATGGCAGCCCTAGGCTGCACACAGGCTCTGCAATGGCAGGCCTGAGACACACTTACAAGCTGCTTCTGTGGGTGGCACAACCCGTGCTGCAAGCCCACCAGCAGCATTGGATTTACAAGCCCTGGGCACACTCAGTGCACGGTACTAGGGACTGACAAGTAAACCAATCATCCAATCATGGAGTCACTAATACATACATCAATTTACGATAGGGAGCACTTGCACTTTGGCACTGATTAGCAGCGACAAAGTGCCCATGAGCATCTAGTCCAGCAAAAACATATCGGCAACCGTGGAGGCATTATGAAAAAATGGAAGGGAGACCCACGCCAAGGATGCCAGGTCTAACACGTGTCCCCTCCAGCTGAAATGTGGGGAGAACTATCCTACCCCTAGGGAGTTCTCATCGCTAAAGCGGAAAAATCTGGACAGTCCATCAGCATTGGCGTGTTCTGTACCAGGGCGGTGTTCCACCGTAAAGTCCATCCCCTGTAGGGAAATGGACCACCTCAACAGCTTTGGATTCTCACCCCTCATCTGCATCAACCATCTGAGGGGCCTGTGGTCTGTCTGAACCCGGAAGTGAGTCCCAAACAGGTATGGTCTCAGCTTCTTCAGTGCCCAGACCACAGCAAATGCCTCACGCTCAATAGCACTCCATCTCTGTTCCCGGGGAAGTAACCTCCTACTGATGAAGGCTACAGGTTGGTCTAGGCCCTCCTCATTGATCTGTGATAGAACAGCCCCTACACCATGCTCTGAAGCGTCGGTCTGAACAATGAACTCATTGGAGAAGTTGGGTGCCTGGAGCACAGGCGCCGTGCACATGGCAGTCTTCAAGGTGTCAAAAGCTTTTTGACAGGCGTCAGTCCAAATCACTTTCCTGGGCTGCTTCTTGGAAGTCAGCTCTGTCAAGGGGGCAACAATGCTGCCATACCCCTTGACGAATCTCCTGTAATACCCGGTGAGTCCTAGGAAGGCTCTCACCTCTGTCTGGGTCTTGGGGGCTCCCAAGCCAGAATGGTATCAATTTTCGGTTGGAGGGCGCCACCTGGCCGCTCCCAACCTGGTGTCCCAAGTACACCACAGAACCCTGCCCAATCTGGCACTTACTCGCCTTGATTGTGAGGCCTGCCCTCCGCAGCGCCATCAACACTTCCCAGAGGTGGCGCAGATGTTCTTCCCAACTGGCACTGAACACTGCGATGTCATCCAGGTAGGCGGCACTGAAATCCTCCAGCCCAACCAACACCTGGTTGACCAACCTCTGAAAGGTGGCAGGGGCATTCTTCATCCCAAAGGGCATCACCCGGAACTGGTAGTGCCCATCTGGTGTGGAGAATGCTGACCTCTCTTTGCCCCATCAGTCAAGGCGATCTGCCAGTACCCAGACGTTAAGTCAAGCGTGCTGAGGTACCGCGCAGCCCCTAACCGATCTATGAGCTCATCAGCTCTGGGGATGGGGTGGGCGTCAGTCCTGGTGACGGAATTGAGTCCCCTGTAGTCCACACAGAACCGGAGTTCTGGTGTGGCACCAGGCACTGCAGCCTTTGGAACCAAGACCACTGGGCTGGCCCAAGGGCTGTTAGAGGACTCAATCACCCCTAGCGCAAACATCTTGGAGACCTCCTCCTTCATGCAGGCTCTGACCCTGTCAGTCACCCTGTAAGCCTTGTGCTTCACAGGAAGACTGTCCCCAGTGTCCACATCATGGACGCACCAATGAGTGACACTGGGAACCAGGGAGAACAGGTCAGGGAACTGTCCCAACAGTTGGCGACAGTCACCCTGCTGCTCAGGTGTCAGGGAGGTAGAGAGGTTTACTCCCTCCACTGATCCATCTTGCTCTCGGGCTGACAGGAGGTCAGGAAGAGGCTCGGTCTCCTCCTCCATTCCATCATCTGTAGCTAAGAGCATGCCCACTTGGGACCTCTCCAAGTGGGGCTTCAGGCGGTTCACATGCAGGACCCGCAAGGGGTTCCTGGGAGACTGCAAGTCCACCAAATAGGTAACTGGACTCTTGCGCTCCACCACCGTAAAGGGGCCGGTCCACCTGTCCTGGAGCGCACAAGGCTCCACAGGGGCCATGACCCACACTTTCTGACCAGGCTGAAGCTCTACCATAGTGGCATTCTGGTCGTACCACCGCTTCATCTCCTCCTGGCTGGCTTCCAGATTTGCCTCAGCAAGTTCTCTGAAACGCCTAGTCTGGTTCCTGAAGGCCAGCATGTAACTGTATACATCCTGGGGAGGTTTCCTGGGAGATTGCTCCCAGCCTTCCTTGACCAAACTCAGAGGTCCTCGCACCGGGTGTCCATAGAGGAGCTCAAAGGGACTGAACCCTAGAGACTTCTGTGGCACCTCCCGGTATGCAAACAACAGGCATGGTAAGAGGACGTCCCATTTACGCCTCATGGGTTCTTCCAGACCCATAATCATGCCCTTGAGGGTCCGGTTGAATTTCTCAACCAGCCCATTTCCTTGAGGGTGGTAAGGAGTGGTGAACTTGTAAGTTACACCGCACTCCTGCCACAGGGACTTCATGTACTTGGACACGAAGTTGGTACCTCTGTCAGACACCACCTCTTGAGGGAATCCCACACGTGAGAAGATTCCCATCAGTGCCCGTCCCACCATGGGGGCCGTCACTGTCCTCAGAGGGATGGCTTCAGGGTACCGGGTGGCATGGTCTACCAAGACCAGGATAAACCTGTTGCCCATGGCTGTCTTGGGGTCCAGTGGCCCCACAATATCAATACCCACCCGTTCAAAGGGGTGCTGACCACAGGGAATGGCTGGAGAGGAGCCTTGTGCTTCCTCCCACTCTTTCCACTTGCCTGGCAAGTCTGGCATGTCCTGCAGTGAGTGGCGGCACTCCTGCGCATCTGGGGCCAATAGAAATGGGTAACAAGCCTGTCAAAGGTCTTGTCCTGCCCCAGATGTCCTGCTAACGGTACATCATGAGCCAACCCCAGTAGGAAGGCTCTGAAGCGCTGGGGTACCACCAGCACACGGGCTGACCCAGGCTCAGCAACCTTAGGCTCTGAATACAGGAGACCATTCTCCCAGTAAACCCAATGTGATCCAGACTGATCACCTGCTGCCTGGTCTGTGGCCTGTTGCCTCAGACCCACGAGAGAGGGGCATGCGTTCTGCTCCTCACAGAATTCTTCCCTGGAGGGTCCTCCTTCTTGCTGCCAATGGGTCAGCTCAGGTAGGTCCCCCAGTTCAGCTACCTGTTCCCCTGTAGGCTCCAGGGCATCCCCCTCAGGGTCTGCCTCCTCCTGGACCGTGGGAACTTCGGGGGCCGGTTTCCCGCGCCCCCTGCCTCCTCTCTCTCCGGCAGGCACCTGGGCCTCCCTCTCAGGCTCCAGGTCCTCTTGAACACCTTTAGCTGCCATTGACCGGGTGGTCACACATGCCCAATCAGGCAAGCCCAACATTTCTAAATGCGCACTCCGCTCCACCTTAGCCCAAGGTGAGCTCTCCAAATCGTTCCCTAACAAACAGTCAACAGGCATGGCTGGCCTCACAGCTACTTGAAGAGTACCCGAGACCCCCCACTCAAAGGGAACCTGAGCCACCTTGCAGTGACTCTCTGTGTTGTCAGCGGCAACAACCGGATAGAATGCATCAGGGATAACCTGCTCCTTAGACACCAGGTGACACTTGACAGCTGTCACACTGGCTCCTGTGTCTCTCAGAGCCTCCACCCTATGGCCATTGATGGTCACCCACTGCCTGTATTTCTTAGTGTTCTCAGGCAGCGGGGTCCTAGGGACCATCTCAGAGTCTCCTAATGAGACAAGGGAAAACACTGTGGGATCCCCCCACCTTGGGCACCCAACTCCTCCCCAGGGCTACACTAGCCAACTGCCGGGGGACTGCACCAGGGGTGCTGGTTTTCCATGCAAAGGGCAACGAGGATCGTTTGCCTTGTGGCCAGGGGTGCCACACTTGTAACACACCAGTGGTCCCTGGGGAACAGGGGGCCTGTCAGGGCCACTGGCTTCTTCTCAGGGGAGGCTGGGAACCTTTCCCTTGGTTCCCTTGGGGTCTACTTTGGGGCCCTTTATGGAACTCCCTCTGTTTACCTTTGTCCCCCCACTCTTCTGCTGGGGACCCTGCCCACCCTTGGCGGAGTCTCCCACGTGACCCTTGTGGACCCGGGTACTCACCCAGCGGTCCGCCTCCTCAGCAAGCTGCCTAGGGTTAGTCAGCTTACTATCAATCAGGTGCTGGCGTAGCTCAGGCAAACAATTACCGGACAAGTGCTCCCAGGCAATCAAATCAAAGAGCACCTGAAAATCAGTCGCTTTGCTACCCTTTACCCAACCATCCAAGGCTCTGCAAAAGAAGGTCACATATTCAACCCAGGTACTGCTTTCAATCTTACTACAGTTCCTGAACCTTTGCCTATAAAGCTCAGGGGTCAAACCATACCTAGTCATTAAGGCATCCTTCATGTGGCTGTACGAATTATAGACTTCAGAGGGCAAATCCAACAAGGTATCCCGCCCTTCACTGAGGAACCGTCCCCACAACCCCGCTCCCCAATCCTTCTCAGGGACCCGGTGTGAAGACATGGCTACCTCATAGGCTTTGAACCACTGCCCTATGTCATCATTTAAAAAAATTCCTTAACCACATCTTTTGGAATATACACCCTAGCTTCAACAGGCATAGGCGGTACACTGCCACCAGAGGGAGTAATCTCTAAGCTTTTGGCCTTCAATTCCAACTCCCTCAAAACTTTCTCATGTTCAAACTGCATTTTCTTTTCCTCTAGGGCCAATTTCCTAGTTTGCATTTCGAATTCTAACTGCCCATTCAGCTTGAGCTTGGTCAGCTCCATTTCGTGCATCCTACTCTCTTTCCTGTCCTCCAACTCCTCTGGAGACAGTCCTCTGGCAGAAACACTGCTACCTACTGGGGAAGGTGGTCTTCCAGCCCCTAGACCCAATAGCCCCTCCAGCTGCCCTTCTGCATTCTCAGCCCCCTCCACAGGGGCACTCCTTGATTCGACCCAGGCCCTCAGCGCCTTTTGAAGGTCCTCCTTCCTGGAGAGTCCGGTCATGGACACTTTAAACTTTTGCAGAATTGCCTGAGCTGCTTGAGGGTGTAGCATTCTAGCCTCTCTTCTTCCCAATCACACTCAACAGAGGCTACTGATGCTGGTTTCTCCATAGTGACTGAACTTGGCATTTGCAAAAATAGGAAATCCCAGAAAAAATGCTATAAAAGTATGTGGTTGCGTTTTGGTCTGCACTCACTAAGTAGTGTTCACCAATCACTGTACATGAGTCACACATGCAAGTCCAGAATCCTCACCCCTGACCACCAATGTTAGATTTGGGGGTCTCTAGTTGGCAGAGGTAGGTACCTTTGTCCAAATAGGGACCCTTGAGTCTAGTCAGGGAAAGTAGGTACACTCCCGAAATAACCCCTGCTCACCCTCTTGGTAGCTTGGCACGAGCAGACAGGCTTAGTTCAGAGGCAGTGTGTAAAGCATTTGTGAACACATACAGTAATCAAGTGCCAACACTACAAATGGACACCACACAGGTTATATATTTATAAAAATAAGTATACTTTATATAGATTTATCACAAGACCATAAACGACAAAAATAATCCACAATACTGTCAAGAGTGCTTAGTTCTGATCAAAAGGCTTAATTCAAGGTTCTGTGCGAGTCGGTAGCCTCCTCCGGCTACGGCGATGTCGAGAACAAACAGAGTCTAACAAATCCAGCTGACCGCGTCGAGACGGGCCAACACAGCGTAGACAGACTCGGTCACAGTACCTTTTACTTGAAGCGGGCGGCACGGGCGTGCGAGCCGGATGGCTGTTCGTCGCGGTCGCGATGCAAAAATGGAAGCGTTGCAGGACGCGTTGTCCCTCGATGCGGTGCAGGCAGCGGCTCGTTGACGTCGTCGAGACGGAGTCAGTGAGACCAGGGCCGTACGTTGCAGGGCGAGACGGTGCTTCGGTGCGGTGCTGGAAGGTTGCGGTGCGGCGACGGAGCCGGATTCAGGAGCTGGCGTCGATCAGTCCGGACAGCGGTGCGAGTCGGGCGGTGCGTCGCAAGCGTGCGAGCGGTGCCCAACTCCGGTGCGGTCACAGGACTCGAACCCAGCAGCAGTGACCGTGTCGGTCGGACCAGTTCGATTCGGCGTAGCGAGCGTTGCAGGACGCGTTGTCCCTCGATGCGGTGCAGGCAGCGGCTCGTTGACGGAGTCGGTGAGACCAGGGCCGTGCGTTGCAGGGCGAGACAGTGCTTCGATGCGGTGCTTACAGGACACCGAGTCGGTCGTGAGAGTCGGTCACAGCTCCCTACCTCTGTAGCCACTGAAACAGAGTTTCCAGCAGCAATTCACAAAGGGGGTGAAGTCCAATGGTCCTGGGACTTCGGTCAGGGGGCAAGCTCTCTTCCAAGCCCTTGGAGATCCTTCACAAGTTGATGAAAGTCACAGCAAAGCAAAAGTTCCTTTCTCCTTTCTTTGGCAGTCAGGCAAACCACTGCAGGCCAATCCCCCAAGCAGCACTTCAGGCTTAGGGATAGTTTCTCCTCAGTTTCTTCTTGGTTCCGCTCCTCAGCAAAGGTTTCTTCTTGTTCCCAAAAGTGATCTAATTTTCCTGGGGTCTGGGTGCCCCTCTTATACCCTGATTCTCTTTGTTCTCTGGAGGCAGAGAGGCCTCTGCCTAGTCCAAAACCAGTTCTGGTCAGTCCTGGAGCACTTTGTTTTTCTGACTCCTTCTTTCCTTTCAGAATGTGGGGCAGAGTGCTCAGCCGCCCGGCCAGAGCCAGCATTGTGGAAGGCAGGCACAGCCCTATTCAGACCCAGGGGCAACTCCTCCCTCCACTCTGGATGCAGATCTTTCTATTCAGCCCTGTGCTGACTCACCCTGTCTCCTGTAGCCACCCCCAGCCCCTGTCACTCAATCTCCAGACAAGGAATACACAACCTAGCAGAGGCAGGCTTGGATAGTTAGGCAAGAAAATACCCACTTTCTAAAAGTGGTATTTTCGAACACAGAATGTTAAAACCAACTTCACTAAAACATGTATTTTATCATCCTGAGTTCAGGCATACTAAATTCGTTTTTCTACCATGTTCCCTGGGTCAGTTCTGACTATAAGGTGTAATAGTCAGTCTGCCCATTCTGGCCTATGGGGAGCAGGTAGCCTTGCAATAGTGAAACACGAAAATGGCTGTAATTCACTATTAGAACATGCCACACACGCCAGGGCATGTCCTACCTTATACTTACAATGCACCCTGCCCTAGGGCCTACTTTAGGGGTGACCAACATGCAGTAAAGGGAAGGTTTAGGGACCGGTAAGTGGGTGCACTCACCAAGTCGACATGGCAGCCCTAGGCTGCACACAGGCTCTGCAATGGCAGGCCTGAGACACACTTTACAAGCTGCTTCTGTGGGTGGCACAACCCGTGCTGCAAGCCCACCAGCAGCATTGGATTTACAAGCCCTGGGCACACTCAGTGCACGGTACTAGGGACTGACAAGTAAACCAATCATCCAATCATGGAGTCACTAATACATACATCAATTTACGATAGGGAGCACTTGCACTTTGGCACTGATTAGCAGCGGCAAAGTGCCCATGAGCATCTAGTCCAGCAAAAACATATCGGCAACCGTGGAGGCATTATGAAAAAATGGAAGGGAGACCCACGCCAAGGATGCCAGGTCTAACAATGGTATCATTGCATGGGTAGTGAACCTTGTTTGAATGCACTGTTACTCCACTGTACCTGTTCAGTGCAAGTGACTACACACTTTGGGGGGTGCGAACTACTCAGTGGGCATGCTAGCCAGTGGTGTGCACACTGTAAATCCTGCTAGTCAGGCAACATGCACAATTAGTGAGGCAGTGGACAGCACACTCACCTGCTCCCCTGGTGTCCCATACAGCTTGCTGTACTGTGGAAGGAGGCTGTCCAGCAGGGCCTGGTTCTTCTCATGGGTGAAGGCTGGGGCTCTCTCCACAGTACGTGCCATTGCAGCAGCCAGAGGATGCAGAGACAGCAGCAGTGTAGTGGCAGATGTCGTCCTGGAGCATGTAATGCAGGCAAGTGAGCTCTCAGGGGAACAGCCAGCATTATATGTGTGCTGCAGAGGCAGATACTGTCCCATGTGTCCAAAGTGATAGGTCCAAGTCGGTAGCATCTTCTGAATCTGGCCAATCCATGGAATAGCAGCTCCAATACACGCCCACAGCATCCTTCAAAAATTCAACTTCATGACACCCATGAATTTGCAACATTGTTGTGGCTGGCCAACTGAATTCACTGCATCAGACTCATTGAAAATTCAAAAACCGCATCCGTTGCCATGCCAGGCCCCAGCCAATGCGTGCACACCGATCGGACCATTGCTGTACAACGCATACCCGCGATACAACGCGTACCCGCTCACATTCAATGCAATGGTCCGAGCGGGCACACCGATCGGACCATTGCTGTACAACGCGTACCCGCTCACATGCAATGCAATGGTCCGAGAGGGCACACCGATCGGACCATTGTTGTACAACGCGTACCCGCTCACATTCAATGCAATGGTCCGAGCGGGCACACCGATCGGACCATTGCTGTACAACGCGTACCCGCGATACAACGCGTACCGCTCACATTCAATGCAATGGTCCGAGCGGGCACACCGATCGGACCATTGCTGTACAACGCGTACCCGCGATACAACGCGTACCCGCTCACATTCAATGCAATGGTCCGAGCGGGCACACCGATCGGACCATTGCTGTACAACGCATACCCGCTCACATGCAATGCAATGGTCCGGCGGGCACACCGATCGGACCATTGCTGTACAACGCGTACCAGCTCACATGCAATGCAATGGTCCGAGCGGGCACACCGATCGGACCATTGCTGTACAACGCGTACCCGCTCACATGCAATGCAATGGTCCGAGCGGGCACACCGATCGGACCATTGCTGTACAACGCGTACCCGCTCACATGCAATGCAATGGTCCGAGCGGGCACACCGATCGGACCATTGCTGTACAACGCATCCCTGTACAGGTCACACGCATGTGTCACCATGCTGGTCAATGGTGAACCTCTGCCAGCCACATATACTTTCCAGGGTCTCTGGGGCACACCTACTACACCACACCCAGTCCACACTGTATCTAAGGCATGTGTGGCAGCATGACCTTATCTGTGTATGGGTGTGTACATGTTGTTTTTGGGCTGGCACTTGGGGGCAGACACACCCAGGCTATGCACATGTTAATGGGGACATGGTCCTTTGTGTGTCGTGCACTTGACCACTGGGATGTGCAACTGTTCATTTTTGGAGCATGTTGCATGGTCACATTTCCAGGTTGTGTATATGTATGACATGTCACATACCCCAAGGCTCATGTGAGAAAGCATGTACATCACAGGGTGGCCCATTGCCACAATAGTCATGTCCCTCCGCAGTCTGTGTGCATGTTGTGTTTCCCATGTCTGACTCCATGTGCACAATGGGAGACAGTCTCCACATCCACGTTGTTTGTGCATGGACTTAGATGTTGTGTGTGTGTGTCACAGACGTCCATGTCTGTCCTGCAGAGGCTACAGGGGGCACTACCTGTGGGAGTCATGTTTGATTTTTCTGACGTGTACATGATACGCCATGTCATGCCAGTGTCCATGTGGCAAGACAGTGTCACTGGGAATCTACCTGTCAATGAGTTGAGATGCCTGTGGCGCATCTGTCCAGACGTCACTCTGGTATGTGTGTGGAATGTGAGAGCAGTAAATGGGTACTGTGACACAGCCAAATGGTTTCACATAGCACACCCTGGGACCTGTTGTCCACACATGTTGAACAGAGATGTTACATGATGTCCATGTGGGTGCCATATGTGTCCAAACAGAACGAGACACACATCAAGTACTAGTGTTTGCTGATGATGTAGCATGTGAACTACAGTCTGGTGAATGCCACATATGTGGGGTGACTGACAATCTTGACTTCCTCACCTCTGCACTGCAGGGCTCCTGCTGTCCATCGAGCATTCCCAGACCTGGCAACGATGGTGAAATGTGACAGCATCCGACGGTACCGCTTCACCAGGCAGCTGATTGAGGATTTGGCAGTGCGGTTGGACCCACATTTGCAGCCTGGCCGGCCGTATCCGACAGCGCTGACCCCCAAGGTGAAGGTGATGGCAGCCCTACACTTCTTTGCCACCGGTACCTTTCAACACACTGTGGCATCTACTGGTGGTATGTCACAGACTATGTTCAGCCGTGTGCTACGCGATGTTTTGGTGGCGATGTTGAGATGCCTTAACCAGTACATCTATTTCCCACAACGTCACCGACTCACTGACGTCAAGAGTGACTTCTATGCCCTGGGGAGGATGCCACATGTCATTGGCTCCATTGATGGGACACATGTGGCTTTGGTACCACCACAGGCACATGAGCAGGCATACAGGAACAGGAAACATTACCATTCTGTCAATGCTCTGGTGGTATGTCTTGCAAACATGACCATCACACATGTTTGTGCCCGTTTCCCCGGTTCTGCACACGATGCCTACGTAATGAGGAGTAGTCGCATCCCGAGGATGATGTCACAGACGCCGAACCAGCGTGCTTGGCTTGTCGGTGTGTACTGACTTTGTACCATTGTGTGTGTTGTGCTATGTTGCTTTCCGCACACTTTTCAATGTTGGCTAATATGCAATTGTCTGTCTGTAGGTGACTCGGGATACCCCAACATGCCATGGTTGCTGACACCCCTCAGGAACCCTGTGACACCAGCCCAGATGCGCTACAATGAGGCACATGGTCGGACCAGGAGGGTGATTGAGCGGACCTTTGGTCTCCTGAAGAGCCGCTTCCGCTGCCTGGACAAGACAGGAGGCGCCCTCCCATATGCCCCAGCAAAGGTGTGCAAGATTATCATCGTCTGCTGCATGCTCCACAACCTGGCAGTGCGGAAGGAGTTGCCTCTCATCCTGGATGACGATGACCAACATCCGCCACCTGTGGAGGATCCAGGCCTGGGCCACGATGCCAGTGATGATGATGATGATGGTGATGGTGATGTCCGCACACAGCTCATCACCAACTTCTTCAGCTGAATGTGAGTATCCAGAGTGTTGTACTATCAATGAATTTGATTTGCATGATATGTGTGTGTGGTGCTCTGGTGCTGTTTGAGTGTGGCCATGTGCAACTTGACTGAATGCTTGCGGAGATGTGTCCTTGCAGGTGGTCTGTACTTGCCAACAGTGTAGACATGCTAACTTGCTTTTGTGTATTTAACTTGTGACAGGTATTAGACATGAGTATTGCCGTTCTGTGCTGTTCTTCTATGCTTTTGAGTGTGTGTCATGTCTGTCCTTCACAGGGTGCTGCTGGAGTTGTTAGAACAACTTGGATCCCCCGAATCAATGATTCAACTTCCAAGGTGGCAGCAGTTGTTCCCCTACAGGTGATGTGCCACACACCCCTGGACTTTCTATCTTCTGCATTGTTTGACTTTGTGGCCACAGCCAGGTGGGATTAGCTTGCATTTGTAGTGGAAACAACATGTAGCAAATGTATAATAAACTTGTTCTACATTTTGGGGTGTGCGTTGTCCGTAGTCACACATCTGAGTGACATTTGCTTACTGCACCTGTGTTGTAGTTGACACAGACTGTGAAAATGTGTGGTGTCTGTGCATTGCACTGTATTTCCAGGCAACATCAGTGTAGGGGATGAGTCATATGGCCCTGGTGTGTATGTGTTGTGTGGCCCTAGTGGTATGTCTCCCTCATATGTGTCACGTCGCCATGACTGCCATGACGGTGTTGGACTTGCTGTAGCAGTCAGCATGCACAGTGTCATATTTCTGATCACCATCTCCATGACAGAGACCACGTTGGAATCACAACAGAGGCAGATATGGTTTTTTGGTGAGTTTATTTACAAAAGGTGTGGGGATGGTGCACAGGATGGTGGGTGCTGTACATAGAAATTGGAATCCAAAGTTCCCATGTGAATTGGAAGTCCTGGTAGATGAAAAGTCCAGGGTATAGTCCACAGTCATCTGATGAATTTGTACAACTAGAGCTCCCCATGTCATGTGGGCGAGTTGGGTTGCCATCGACAGGGCGTGCAGTTTGCACACAGAGGAAAAGTTCCAGAACAGGTGTTGGCTTCCTGGGGGATGTAGCTGGCCATCGGCCTCTCAGTTTGGCCTCCTCGGACGGCCCCTCTTCTTGGGGGGGACCCTCAGGTGCAGGCTGCCGCGGTGCAGGGTACTCTCCGCCAGAGTCCTCCTCCCTCCCTGTGGCTGTTGCGGATGTAGTGGCAACAGATGTTGTGGGCGCACAGGGAGGTGAGGCCATGTTGGTGCTGATCTGGTGGATGCATGTCAGTATGTCCCTATGCACCGCTGTGAGTTCTTGCAATGTGTCCCACTTGGACTCCATGCGAGACATGTGTGTCTCGACACGGGACATGTTTGAGTCCAAGCGGGCATGATGGGCAGCCTGCTGCTGTTGTATGTCCTTGAGGATCCCCACTACCTAGGTGACCTCTCCGGTGCTGGTCTGGTACGCATCTGCAATGCGTGCCAGTTGTGGGTCATCACGCAGTCCAGACCCCTCTGCAAATAGCGACCTGTGTCTACCACCCCTCCCACCACCCCTGGCAACACGTGCAGGGCCTGCGGTGCCACGCACAGGTGACCGTGTGCCCACTTGGGTGTTGTTAGTGGGCTCGATGGCAGCGGCTCCAGTTTGGTCCTGGGTCCCTGCGCTGGTGTCACCTGTGGTCCTTGGTGTGTCCGTGTTGGCAGGGGTGGCCTGTGTGTTGGCAGTTGTTGGAGGGGTGGGTGCAGGGGGTGCAGATGTTGGTCCTGCTGGTGCTGCATGATGACTGGCACCGGAGGGTCCAGCTTGTTGTTCGCCATCCGAGGAGTGCAGAGGCTGATCCACACCAGTGAGCTCTGTGTCCCCTGGAGCCTGGGACAGGGACTCCTCCTCATCTGCTGCTGAGTCCCCATCTTCACCTGTTTTGGGGAGAGACACAGATTGTATGGTATGTTTCTACAGGCATCAATTGTTAAAACACCGGACAGTTGTGACTGTACCTCTGGATGCGGCCCTGGACATTGCATTCTACTCAGTTATGACAGTCAGAGAGTGATATTGGTGTAGCACATTGTCCTGCCAACCTGTGGCATGTCAATGTGAATGTTGAGGTGTGTGCCTGACCAGCATTGGTGGTATTTGGTTGCCATCCGGGCCGACTTCTCCCCCCAGCCCAAATATCCCACCATGGAACATGCTTCCATTGCAGGGAGTGCAAGATGTCTTTCAGGATGTCAGTCAGTGGTGTCCTGCTGTTGTTTGTTGCACAGTTGCCTGCAGGGCCTTGTGCTCCCCCCAGCAGTACCCAGTGTCAGCCATCTTGTGAGTCCTTTTCCACTCCCTGTGATGTGAGCATGGTTCAGGGTGGTGTTGATGGGCCAATTGTGAGGCTGAGCAATATCTGTGACTACCACTCCCATCACGCTATTGCCTCCACCCCCCTTCCCAGCATGCCCATCCTTCCTTCCTTTTGACTCTGCTTCCCTGTGGGGTGGGTGCCTGTGCTGACAGGTTGGCTGAGAGTGTTCTCCTTGCGGTTGTTTGGCTACCAGTCCCAAGAGTGTCCCTGTGCTTCACACAGTATGAGCCCGGCTGGTTGGTCTTTGTGGGATCTTGAGTTAGAATGTGAGGCATTGCATTCTCCCAGGTGGGTTCTGTGGAGTTAGTGTTGGGGTGTGTGTGAGGGGAGGTGCTTGTAACTATGGTCAGTGCTGTGAGTCCTCCTTCCCACCCAGCCAGATATCCCACCATGGAACATGCTTCCATTGCAGGGAGTGCAAGTTGTCTTTCAGGATGTCAGTCAGTGGTGTCCTGCTGTTGGTTGTTGCACAGTTGCCTGCAGGGCCTTGTGCTCCCCCAGCAGTACCCAGTGTCAACCATCTTGTGAGTCCTTTTCCACTCCCTGTGATGTGGGCATGGTTCAGGGTGGTGTTGATGGGCCAATTGTGAGGCTGAGCAACATCTGTGACTGTCACTCCCATCATGCTATTGCCTCCACCCCCCTTCCCAGCATGCCCATCCTTCCTTCCTTTTGAGTGGACTTCAGTGTGTGTGAGTGTGAGAGCAATGGCAAGATGGCTGACAATGTGGTCGTGTTGTTTGTTGGTGCACAGTTGCCTGCAGGGCCTTGTGTTCCCCCCAGCAGTACCCTGTGTCAGCCATCTTGTGAGTCCTTTTCCACTCCCTGTGATGTGGGCATGGTTCAGGGTGGTGTTGATGGGCCAATTGTGAGGCTGAGCAACATCTGTGACTGTCACTCCCATCATGCTATTGCCTCCACCCCCCTTCCCAGCATGCCCATCCTTCCTTCCTTTTGAGTGGACTTCAGTGTGTGTGAGTGTGAGAGCAATGGCAAGATGGCTGACAATGTGGTCGTGTTGTTTGTTGGTGCACAGTTGCCTGCAGGGCCTTGTGTTCCCCTAGCAGTACCCTGTGTCAGCCATCTTGTGAGTCCTTTTCCACTCCCTGTGATGTGAGCATGGTTCAGGGTGGTGTTGATGGGCCAATTGTGAGGCTGAGCAATATCTGTGACTACCACTCCCATCATGCTATTGCCTCCACCCCCTTCCCAGCATGCCCATCCTTCCTTCCTTTTGACTCTGCTTCCCTGTGGGGTGGGGTGCCTGTGCTGACAGGTTGGCTGAGAGTGTTCTCCTTGCGGTTGTTTGGCTACCAGTCCCAAGAGTGTCCCTGTACTTCACACAGTATGAGCCCGGCTGGTTGGTCTTTGTGGGATCTTGAGTTAGAATGTGAGGCATTGCATTCTCCCAGGTTGGTTCTGTGGAGTTAGTGTTGGGGTGTGTGTGAGGGGAGGTGCTTGTAACTATGGTCAGTGCTGTGAGTCCTCCTTCCCACCCAGCCAGATATCCCACCATGGAACATGCTTCCATTGCAGGGAGTGCAAGTTGTCTTTCAGGATGTCAGTCAGTGGTGTCCTGCTGTTGGTTGTTGCACAGTTGCCTGCAGGGCCTTGTGCTCCCCCAGCAGTACCCAGTGTCAGCCATCTTGTGAGTCCTTTTCCACTCCCTGTGATGTAAGCATGGTTCAGGGTGGTGTTGATGGGCCAATTGTGAGGCTGAGCAATATCTATGACTCCAACTCCCATGATGCTATTGGCTACACTGACTTTACCAGCATACACAGAATTCCTTCCTTTCAGTGATCTTCCCTGTGAGGTGGTGTTCTAGTGATGTCAATATATCTGGGAGTGTTTGTTGGTTCTATTTGTGCCACTGCCTTGCTGTATTTGTTGTTAGGTTTGTAGATGTCATGACACAGTTAGATGTCACTATGAGATGGCAGGTATTGTGTTTGTCTGACTGGCATTCACATCTTGGGATGAGTATGTTTTGTTTGCTGTGTATTTGGTAAGGGTGCATGGTTTGCCTATCCCTTTGAGGGTGCTGTGTGTGTATTGTCACACCATATTGTGTATATAAGTTGTGTACTCACCAGGCTCTGGGATGTCTGTTAGACCATATACGCTCACTGGTGGTAGGATGGCCCGCACCTTCTCCTCCCAGGGCCTGAGGTATATTGGTTTTGCAGGAGGGCCACTGCCGGTGCGCTGGCTGATGATGTAGTCCTTTTTCAGTAGGTCCCGGACCCTCCTGCGCACATCATACCACCTGTTCTGGATGTCTTCCTTTGTGCGCAAACATGGTGATTGTGCATTCACCCTGTCGACAATCCTCGCCCACATCTTGGTTTTCTGCGACATGGGGGTCTGTTGTACCAATGTACCAAACAACTGTGGCTCTACCCTGAGTATCTCGTCTACCAGGACTTCCAATTCACAATCTAGGAACTTGTGGTTCTTCTATGGGGGCATGGTGATGGGTGGTGGTGGTGATTGATGTGTGTGTGTGTGTGTGCAAGTGGGGTTGTGTGAGTGTAGGTTTAGCTGGGTGTGTGTGAGGGTGCTATTTGTAAGTGTGGTAATGGTGTGTGGCTTGTGTGATGTATGAGCTGTGAGTGTGTCTGTGGTTGCTGTGTGATGGTGTTGTTTGCTGGCAGGTCTGTGGAATTTGCAAAGGCTCATGGTAGGGATTTGTGGCCTCTATGTAGGTGGGGTTGGGGTGTGTCCTTGTTCCATTTTTTCCCCCACCCCCAGTATTTATTGGCTTTGTGGTAGCTTGTTTGGCCATTTTTTTAACTTTTTTCCCTTGGTGCTTTGGGTGCATGTAGGAGTCGTTCTTGTGTCCGAGTCGGACGCTGCTGTTGTCTGGTGCGATGTTGTCCGACTCGTTCCCGCTGTGTTTCAGGTTGGTTTCATGTGCGGCGTACGAGTCGGTCGCGGAGTATTGGGTTGATTCGGCTGGGTTTTGTGTGCGTGTGGTCGTACGGCTTGTGCTCCGTGCGAGTCGGTCGTGTTTCGCACGCATAGCATCGTACTACGCGGGTCGGAGTTCGCGGGTACGTTTCGTTCGGTCGCTATCCGGGTGCGTGTCGGTCGGTTCGTTTCGAGTGTTTTTCCGGCCGGATGGCTTGTTTCCGTCCGGCTCGTTCGTTCGTTTGGTATTCCGTCCGAGTCGGTCGGGTTTCACATGCATTTCATCGTACTACCCGGTCGGACGGCGCCGGTTCGTGTCGGTCGGAATAAATTCCCACGCCGAGTCGGTCGGTACGTTTTCCGGCCCGAATCGGAATCGACCCCTTAGTATATGAATTACTAGACGAAACTATAGTTAAGAAACCCAGGGAATGGAATCAGCGTTTAGCCTCTATCAAGGGTATAGATCTTGCGGAGAAAGCAATAACTAAAAGGGGAAAACATGAGGAGTTGGAAATCACAGCGAGTATGTGGTCAGTATTAAATAAACTTAACTTTAGCACGCTAAGGGGGGCTAACTGGCGTAGGATGTTATTCTTTAGCAAATGGCTGCTTTATAGAACCCCACTTTTTCTATCTAAGGTTTATCCCAACCAATCTGGGCAGTGCTTTCGTTGTCTAAACCATCCTTCAGCCAATTGGACACACATCATATCACAGTGTCCCCTCGATCCAGGGGTTCTGGAATTATATTTTTTGCTATTTGGAAACTGAATGCTCAATCACAATAGATTCAAATATTCGGCTGAAAGTGTTTGGTTATGACCCTGCTTTACATTTTCCTGACAAGGTGATCAAATTATTATATATCGCAATGGCAGTCGCTAGATCACTCCTGCTTCAGAGATGGCGATCGGATCTTATACCAACCAAAGGTGAATGGGTTTGGAAAAAGAAGCAGGTAAAAAAAAGTGAACGAATCTATGCACTGCGAATTGGGGGGGCGTAAGAAGTTTGAGAATGTTTGGGCAGCCTATTTCGATTAAAATCTTAAAATTGAGCCTATATTTCAGGAGGTATTCTCAGTATGTTCGAACCCTATCCATAGTCATATTTTTTATATAATTGCATATCCTCCGGGATTTGATTGCACTATAGACACTTAGGGGCTCATTACGATGGCGGAACGATCGCCACCGCCGGGCCGGCGGTAGCGATCATTCCGCCATCGTAAGGAGATTTACCCACTGCCATATTAGGATGGCGGTGGGTATCGCGGCGGACGCAAAGTCCGTCCGCCGCTTTTCCGCCGGTGGCAATCGTTACGATTGCCTGCCTTACGTAGCTGGGCCACTAATATGGTGGCGGGGCCTAGCAGGCACCGTCCGCCATATTAGGATGTGTGTGTTGGAGAGGCCTTTCCATGGCGGAGATGCCGCCATGGAAAGGCCGGTGGGGATTGGGTTTGGGGGCCCGTTGTGGGCCCCCTCTGTGGGGGGGTGCACTGGGGGGGTACCCCCCTGCAGTTCCATGCACCACGTGGCAGGCACCGCATGGTGCCTGCCACCTGGTGCACGGAAATGCTGTGCATGCTCTTTTACCATTCCGGACGGTGCTGCGGCCAGCAGCACCGTCCGCAACGGTAAAAGGCCAGGATGCGCCCGCCAGTATGGCCGGCGCATCCTAATTGCACTGGTGGGACCGCCGCACGTCTGGCGGTCGGTCCCATCATCATTATGATGGCGGGCGGACTGATGTCCACCCGCCATCATAATGAGCCCCTTATTTCTTAGCACTTTAATGCACTATAAGACACTTTAGTTTTTATTGCTATGTATCTGTATTGGCTGTCATAGGATGAAATATCATTCATGGCACATATGTCGATTTTTCTACATACTTTAATGTACCTAAGGCTTAATCAATTGCTTAGTTTGTGTTAATACTGGCAGTTGACGTTCTACTAAAATATCAGGCGTTGTATTCTTTAAAGTCATATTTATAAGATTTATAAGATTCATCTTCTCGTGCATTTTAACCTATTATTTGAATGTTGGCTTAAATTCATAAATTGTCTCTTTCTTAATAATCTTACTATTTACTGTTTTTAGACTTATTAGTGGTGTTTAACGATTTTTTATTACCCGACATGCTAAATGAATTGTATGGATGTATGTATTGATAAAATTTTCTTTATGGATTTCAATAAAAAACAAAAACTAAAACATTGTACAAACATTTACAATTCAAAGTAAGGCTCTACCCAAACACTAAAGGACTAGGGGCATATTAGCAAGGAATAGCGATAATTATCGCTAAACGCGCTTAGCGCGAATCCTGTTAACGCCGCCTATCGCTGAAAAATATCGCTGAGATAACACCCTATTAGTAAGGTTTATCTCCATAGCGATAATATTTCCAGCGATAGCGGCAAAATGCGAGAATATCGCTGGAAAACCAGCGATATTCTTGCATTAACGCTAAGGTGGATTCAGCATTAGAATCCACCTCCTATACCTTAAACAGGTAAGTCATAGGGGCCGATTCCGATTTCGGCCGGAAGGGCACCGAACGATGGTCGGAGCCCTTCCGACCGAATCGGAACGTGCCGCTCGGATTCCTTTCCGACCGAGCCATTCCGATGGGCTCGGTCGGAAAAGAATCTGACTCGGATTTCCAGATGGCTCACGACGGGTTCGGAGAGCCCGTCAGCCATCCGGAAATCCCTCTGTACTCCCCGGCTGCCTCTCTGCGACCGAGGGAGTACGATGGCAGTTTCACTGCCTTTTCGTGCCGGTCTTTCCGGCACGAAAAGGCAGTCGGTCACTGTCTTTGGGGGCCCCCAGTGGGACCCCCATGGGTGCAAGGTTGCCGAATGGCGGCCTGGAGGCACCTATGGTGCCCCTCTGTTGAACCCTGCACCCGGTGGCAGGCACCTTGGGGTGCCGGCCACAGGAGTGCAGGGTTGAACTGCACCCTGCTTTCTCCAATGCCAGCATGCATTCCGTCCGGAATGCATGCTCCCATTGATGGGAGATACGAGTGCGACCGAACAGGGTTCGGTCGCATCGTACTGCCTGGGCCGTAACCGACGACAGCAGGTCGGTCGGTTGCTGACTCCCGGATCGATGTCGGACGGACCTGAGTCCGTCCGACATCGGAATCGGCCCCATAGTCAGTAGCAGGTGTTAATATCTAGCGATAAACGCGCTTAGCACGATTTATTTTATCGCTTCGCCTGCCTTGATAATAGGGGTTAGTGGTGTTAGCAACTGTTTACAGTCGCTTTTAGTGGGGAACGCCTACCTTGCATGTCATTAGCGATAAATATTGCTGACATGCAAGGCGATGTAATTCCCGGCCTCTAACGCCTGTAAGCTGTCGCTAACGCCTGTTAGCGACAGCTTGCTAATAGGGCGTTAAAAATATCGCCGATTTAGCGGCAAAAAGTGCCGCTAAATCGGCGATGAAGCCCTTGATAATATGCCCCTAGAATACTTAGAATCAATTGCAAAATCCATACTCTAAAAAACTTCCACACATACATTAAAAGCACCAATGTCTAAATTAAATTTCTAACAAAACTTTCAATTTATTTTTAAGATATGAAATATAAATATAATGCCAAATAATATATTCATAAAAAGAAATATTTCACATAACAATAAAATTAAAAATATCTAAAAATATAGATTATGGGCCCGATTCTGATGCGGTTTGGAAAAGCTTCCCGACCGAGGGCCTGATTCTGATGCGGTTAGGAAGGCCTCCTAACGGCATTTGCTCCTTCCAAATCGGATCAGGAACGTGTCTTCCCGACCGAGGGCCCAATTCTGATGCGGTTAGGAACAAATGTTCCCATTGAAGTCAATGGGAGTTCAACCAAATCGTATCTGGAAGCATCCGGATGCATCCTACTCCGCCGGTCGGACTTTCCCGATCCGAGTGGGTCGGACACCATTTCCCAACCGATTCGGTCGGGAAGCTTTTCCAACCCGCATCAGAATCGGCCCCCTAATCTAAAAGCACAAAAAAATATATAACAATCCTACCAATATAGAAAGCAAATATAAACACATCATTAAAATACTGAACAATAACAAATGTATAACTAACATTGCCCACCCACTATAAATAATTTAAAACTATTTACATTTTCATAGCTGAAGAATACTATCCACAAAGCAAGGAAAAATTCAAACTTGTCGAAAATCCATTACTTAATTAAAAGAACCCCCCAAAAAATGGAAAAATACAACTGTCCAAAACGAAATCCTCCGACAGAAAATCTGCAGCGTAGAACCATAAAAAACCCGAAAAATAGATTTAAAAAAGAACCCGAAAAATAAAGGAAATGTAAAATAATTATTAAATTACTCTAAACTAATACACATTTCCTTTAAAAAAAATATTAAAATGAAACCTTCTTCCAACGCCAAGTTCGGAACGAACAGGACCTGTAAAAAAATAACACAAATCCCTTCCACACAAACATACAATATTAATACTATAAAACAAACAAAAACATACTTATTACTACTTAACACATACAACTCTACATATAAGTAACACTCTAAACCAAACCATAACATTAAACTTACTACGCACTAACCATACCTTTAAATAAAACAATCTACCTAGTTCACCACACAACAACAACCAAAAACACAATGTACAAACATTGAAAAGTACCTAATTACCCTCACCTTAGCCTTAAATTACCTTGAAAAAGTAATTAAATAAACTTACCTTAACCGATGCAATGCATCTTCCAACCGCGAGCTTCCTCCTTCCGAAATGACCCAAAACAGCACTGATAGACTAAAAATACGAGTTACTAAAAAAAATGGCCACCTAATTGAATTAAAAAAGACTACTCCCCATTGAACTCAATGTAATATAAAAATCTAAAACAAAAAAGTATATAAAATATATATCAATGTAACAAAATATAAAAATATTTTTTAATATGTTGAAATTTGTACAATAGATAGTAATAAATATTTCAACATATATAATATTTATTACTATACATTAAAAAATATTTAATGTTTTTTTCTTTAAAAACTCTGTTATTTACTGTTTATATAAATATAAATAATGTATAATATGTTCAAAAAAATTGTACTCTTACACAATATTTTCCTAACTGTGTAATGTGTATTTTTCTCATACATTAAATAATATTATAAAAATTATATTATTTAGTATCAAACATATTCTAAAAAAAGAAAATATAACTCAAAAATGTTCTATAAAATATATTACATAATAATATACACTTTATATAATTATTTAATATATATTTTAATAATATGAACAATTGTATAAATGTTACAAAATAAAAATAAAATGAATATATGCATGCAAAATACCCAATTATTATTTTGCCATTTGATAAAAATGGATATGTTTCCATAATTTTCCATTATATAAAATAAAAATGTGACATATTAACTATGTTTTAAAATTTTATAATTTTTGTTAAATAATTACAAAATATGTTGCAACATTTATTATTGTCTTGCTTTATGAAATAATGCATACAAAATATTGTACATAAAATTATGGGGTCGATTCCGATTCGGGCCGGAAAACGTACCGACCGACTCGGAGCCGGAATTCATTCCGACCGACACGTACCGGTGCAGCCCGACCCGCAAAGTACGATGAGAAGCGTGCAAAACTCGACCGACTCGTATGGAACACAAGCCAAACGACCGAGCCGCGCGGAAAACAGCAATCCGGCCGGAAAAACACGCGAATCTAACCGACCGACACGCACCCGGAACAATCCCGAACGAAACGTACCCGCGAACTCCTACCCGCCAAGTACGATGCAACGCGTGGAAAACACGACCGAGTCGCACGGAGGACAAGCCGTACGACCGACACGCATACAAAACTGAGAGCCGAAGCAACCCAAAACACCGCGACCGACGCGTACGCAGCATAAAAAACAGCACAAACACAGCGTGAACGAATCGGAGAAGCTCGTACGAGACAACTGCAGGGTCCGACTCGGTCACAAGAACGTCTCCTACATGCACGAAAAGTACAAAGGGAAAATACCCCAAAAAAGGCCAAACAAGCAATTACAAAGCCAATAAATACTGGGGGGGGGGGCAGGGAACAAAGACACACCCATAACTCCACCCATATAAAGGACACAAATCTCTACTATGATCCTTTGCAAATTCTAATTACCTGCCAGCACTCAACAGACAGCAACCATACACCCACAGCTCATCCATCACACAAGCCACACACCATCAGCACCTCAACAAATAGCAACCTCACATACACCCAGCAAAACACACACTCACACACCTTCACCTGCACACCAACACACACATCACTCACCATCACCACCCATCACCATGCCCCCAAAGAAGAATCATAAGTTCCTAGATAGTGAATTGGAAGTCCTGGTAGATGAGATCCTCAGGGTAGAGCCACAGCTGTTTGGTACACTGGTCCAACAGACACCCATGTCGCAGAAAACCAAGATGTGGGAGAGGATCATCGACAGGGTGAACGCACAATCACCATGTTTGCGCACAGAGATAGACATCCAGAACAGGTGGTATGACGTGCACAGGAGGGTCAGGGAGCTGTTGAAGAAGGACTACCTCTTGAGCCAACACACAGGCAGTGGCCCTCCTGCCAAGCCAGTAAACCTCAGGCCCTGGGAGGAGAAGGTGCGGGCCATCCTACCACCAGTGAGCGTATATGGACTAGAAAACATCCCAGAGCCTGGTGAGTACACAACAAATGTACACAATATTGTGCGACAATACACACACATCACTGTCAAGGGGAGAGTCAAACCATGCACCCTTAGCAAATACACAGCAACCAGAACAGAATCATCCCAAAATGTGTATGTCAGTCAGATAAACACAACACATGCCATCTCATAGTGACATGTAACTGTCTCATCACATGTACAAACACAACTACAACTACAGCTAGGCAGTGGCACAAATATAACTAACAAACACATCCAGACATGTAGCCACCACTACAACACCACCACACAGTGAAGCCCACTGAAAGAAAGGAATTCTGTGTATGCTGGGCAAGTCAGTGTAGCCAATAGCATCATGGGAGTCGTAGTCACAGATATTGCCCACCTTCACAATGCGCACATCAACACCACCCTGAACCATGCGCACATCACAGGGAGTGGAAAACAACTGACAAGATGGCTGACACTGGCTACTGCTGTGGGGAGCACAAGGCCCTGCTGGCAACTGTGCACCAACCAACAGCAGGACACCACTGACTGACATCATGAAAGACAACTTGCACTCCCTGCAATGGAAGCACGTTCCATGGTGGGATATCTGGCTGGGTGGGAAGGAGGACTCACAGCACAGACCATAGTCACCAGCAGCTCCACCCACACACCCCCTAACACAAACTCCACACAACTCACCTGGGAGAATGCATTGCCTCACACTCCAATCAAATATCCCACAAAGAACCACAACCCTGGGTCATGCTGTGTGAAGCACAGGGACACACATGGGACCTGTAGCAGAACTAACCCCAGGATAACACTGTCAGCCATCTTGTCAGCACAGGCACACAACCCCACAGGGAAGCAGAGTCAAAGGGAAGGAAGCATGGGCATGCTGGGAAGGGGGTGGAGGCAATAGCATGATGGGAGTGGTAGTCACAGCTCAACATCCCTCACCCACATGGCCCAGCAAGCTCACACTCAAGCATGCACACCCCACAGAGAGTGGAAAGCCCCATCAAAGATGTCTGACACTGGTGCTCTGTTGTGGGGAGCCCAAGGCCATGCTGGGAACTGGCCACCAACCAACAGCAGGACACCACTGTCAGCCATCTTGCCATTGCTCTCACACTCACACACAGTGAAGTCCACCCAAAAGCAAGTAAGTATGGGCATGCTGGGAAGTGGGGTGGAGGCAATAGCATGATGGGAGTGGAAGTCACAGATATTGGTCACCCCCACAACTGTCCCATCAACACCACCCTGAACCATGCGCACATCACAGGGAGTGGAAAACAACTGACAAGATGGCTGACACTGGCTACTGCTGTGGGGAGCACAAGGCCCTGCTGGCAACTGTGCACCAACCAACAGCAGGACACCACTGACTGACATCCTGAAAGACAACTTGCACTCCCTGCAATGGAAGCACGTTCCATGGTGGAATATCTGGCTGGGTGGGAAGGAGGGCCGGATGTCAACCAAATACAATGCAGACCATGTACACACCCCAACATTCACATAGAAATGCCCAAATAATGCAGGACAATGTGCTACACCAATATCAACCCCTGACTGTGACAACTTAGGACAATGCAATGTACAGGCCCGCATCCAGAGGCACAGTCACAACTGTCAGGTGTGTCAACCATTGATGCCTGCAGAAACATAACATACATTGTGTGTGTCTCCCAAAAACAGGTGATGATGGGGACACAGCAGCAGACGCTGAGGAGTCCCCGTCCCAGGCTCAAGAGGATACGGAGCTCACTGGTGTGGAACAGCCTCTGCCCTCCTCGGATGAAGAAGACCCACCTGGCACCTCCGGAGCAAGTCATCATGCAGCACCAGCAGGACCACCAGCTGCACCCCCTGCACCCACCCCTCCAATGACTATCAACACACATACCACCCCTGCCGACATGGACAGACCAAGGAGCACCACCACCACCAGCACAGGGACCCTGGACCAACGTGGGGCCATGGACACCAACACCACCAACAACCCCCAAGGGGGCCCAGGGTCACCTGTGCGTGCCACCTCAGGTACTGCACGTGTCGCCAGGGGTGGTGGGAGGGGTGGGAGACATAGGTCGCTGCTCGCAGAGGGGTCTGGACTGCATGATGACCCACAACTGGCACGCATAGCCGATGCGTACCAGTCCAGCACCGGAGACCTCAGCCAGGTAGTGGGGCTCCTCAGGGACATTAAACAGCTGCAGGCTGCCCATCATGCCCGCTTGGACTCACACATGTCCCGCGTGGAGTCCAAGTGGGACACACTGCAAGAGATGACGGCGGTGCATAGGGACATATTACAATGCCTCCACCAGATGAGCAGCAACCAGTCAACACCTCCCTGTGTGCCCACAACATCTGGTGCTGAAACAACCGCAACTGCCACAGGGAGGGAGGATGACTCTGGCGGAGAGTCCCCTGCACTGCAGCAGCCTGCACTTGAGGGTCCCCCAAAGAAGAGGGGTCGTCCGAGGAGGGGCAAGTGAGAGTCCGATGGCCATGTGCAACCCCCAGGAAGCCAAAACCTGTTCTGGATAATCACCTTTGTGCGCAAACTGTTCACCCTGTTGACTGCAACACAACTCCCCCACATGACATGGGGAGTACAAGTTGGACCAATGTCTCAGATGACTGTGGACCTGATACAGGACATTTCTGCTACCAGGACTTCCAATTCATCTAGGAACTTTGGATTGCAATCAAAATGTACAGCACTCACCATCCTGTGCACTATTCACACACATGTATGACAATAAACACACTAATACACCATACCTGCCTCTGTCGTGATTCCAACGTGGTTTCTGTCATGGAGATGATGACCAGCGAAATTACACTGTGCATGCTAACTGCTACAGCAAGTACAACACAGGCATGTGAGTCATGGCAACGTGACACATATGAGGGAGACACACCACCAGGGCTACACAACAAATACACACCTAGGCCATCTGACTCATTGCCTACACTGATGTTGCCAGGAAATACGGTGCAATGCACAGACACAACACCTATTCACAGTCTTAGTCAACTAGCCCACTGGTGCAGTAAGCAAATGTCAGTCAAATGTGTGACCACAGACAACGCACATCACAAAGTGAAGCACAGGTTTATTACACATTTGCAACATGTTGTAACCACTACAGATGCAAGGTAATCCCACCTGGCAGCGGGACACAGTCAACAAGTGTAGAAGGAAGGAAGTCCATGGGTGTGGCGCACATCACCTGTAGGGACATGACAGCTACCACCCTGGAAGTTGAATCACGGTGTCGGGGATCACAGTTGACCAAACGACTCTGAAAGTACCCTGTGAAGGACAGAAATGACACACAGTCAAAAGCACTGAAGAACAGGACAGAACTGCAATACTCATGCCCAATACATGTCACAAGATACCCACCCAGAACCAAGTTAGCATGTCAACACTGTTGGGGAGTACAGACTACCTGTAAGGACACATCGCTACACGCATACAGTCATGTAGCCCATGGACACACTCAAACAGCACCAGAGCACCACCAACACATATCATGCAAACTCACATCATTGACATGACATCTCTGGATACTCACATTCAGCTGAAGAAGTTGGTGATGAGCTGTGTGCGGACATCACCATCACCATCATCATCATCATCACTGGCATCGTGGTCCAGGCCAGGATCCTCCACAGGTGGCGGATGTTGGTCATCGTCATCCAGGATGAGAGGCAACTCCTTCCGCACTGACAGGTTGTGTAGCATGCAGCAGACGATGACAATCTTGCACACCTTTGCTGGGGCATATGGGAGGGACCCTCCTGTCTTGTCCAGGCAGCGGAAGCGGCTCTTCAGGAGACCAAATGTCCGCTCAATCACTCTCCTCGTCTGACCATGTGCCTCATTGTAGCGCATCTGGGCTGGTGTCACAGGGTTCCTGAGGGGCATCAGCAACCACGGCATGTTGGGGTATCCAGAGTCACCTACATACAGACAATTGCACATTAGCTGAGTTGGAAAAGAGGGTGGAACACTACATTGCAGAACACACACAATGGTACAAAGTCAGTACACACCAACAAGCCAGGCACGCTGGTTCCGCATCTGTGACATCATCCTCGGGATGCGACTACTCCTCATCACGTAGGCATCGTGTGCAGAAATAGGGAAACGGGCACACACGTGTGAGATGCTCATATCTGCAAGACAGACCACCAGTGCATTGACCGAGTGGTAGTGTTTGCGGTTCCTGTATGCCTGCTCTTGGGCCTGTGGTGGTACCAAAGCCACATGTGTCCCATCAATGGAGCCAATGACATGCGGCATCCTCCCCAGGGCATAGAAGTCACTCTTCATGCCAGTGAGTTGTTGGAGTCTAGGGAAATAGATGTACTGGTTCAGGTATATCAACATAGCCTCCAAAACATCGCGGAGCACACGGCTGAACATGGTCTGTGACATCCCACCAGCAGTCGCCACAGTGTGTTGAAAGGTACCAGTGGCAAAGAAGTGTAGGGCTGCCATCACCTTCACCTTGGGGGTCAGCGCTGTAGGGTACGGCCGGCCAGGTTGCAAATGTGGTGCCAAGCGCACTGCCAAATCCTCAATCAGCTGCCTGGTGAAGCGGTACCGTCGGATGCTGTCACGTTCCACCATCGTTGCCAGGTCAGGGAATAGTCTAAGGACAGCTGGTGCCCTGCAGTGCATAGGTGAAGAAAGCAAGATTGTCAGTCACCCCACATATGTGGCATTGAACACACTCAATATCACATGATACATCATTATGAGGCACAAGTACATGATGTGTGCAGTTCCGTAAGGATATGTATGGCACATACATGGCCAACATCTAACATCACAGTTCAACAAGTGGCATCAATAAGTCCCAGGTTGTGCCATTGGATATCATGAGGCCGTGTCCCAGTTCCCATCTCCTGCTGCCACGTTACAAACACACCCCACAGTGACATGTGAGGACAGATGTGCCCCAGGCATCACAGCTCAACGACAGGTAGATTCCCAGGGACCCTGTATTGCCACATGGACACTACATTTTAGTAAAAAGGGGACCCCTACCAAACCAATATGCTTGCTATACGCAGGGAAAACAAACTAGGTGAGTAAAGAAACCAATAGCAAGCTTCTATATAATTAAAAAGAGTATATTCTAGGTACACTAAAACAGTAACCACACTGCATATCATACAAAAATTGACACTTAATAAAGAAATATTTAGTGTTTTTATTATTTATAAATCTTTTTTAATTCATTTTGTTAATTATATTTATAAAGAATGTATAATATTCACAAAGGAAATCACAAAATTATATAGCAACATTGATAAATACAAGGATTGTGTATAAAGAAAAACTAAATTCTCACATTAACACAAAAAATGCTTATTTCCACATTTTAGACAAATTAAATGGAGCAAACAATAGAAGAAAACTTGATAGAGGCAAGCGGTAGATGTAAACAAGAACACTTGATAGAAGCAAGCGGTAGATGTAAACTACGCGCGTTTCGGCACTACTGCCTTCATCAGGAGACCGTCTATTGCAAGTAAATTCGATTGATGAGTACTTGTGTAGCAAATAAATTTCAATAATAAATGCCCAATAATGCGTCAGAAATTAATGGAGAAGAAAGCTAGCGATCCTACAGGCTACTCTCTATATAGATCAGTGACAAAGGTCATTGCCCGTAATTAGTGTAGGTCAAGTCCCGATATGGAAGTTCTGTATCAGTACTTTCAGGAGTTCAAGAATGAAGGATAATTCTTCTACGTAGGGATCACTATGTCCAATTAATTATATAGGAAATAGAGTTAGCCAATACAAGCCAACTCTGTATTTTCAGGAGCTTCGTATCTCCTTATAATTCCAAAGAATAACACGTGGATATCACCAGTCTGATGCACTCCGCTTGCTTCTATCAAGTGTTCTTGTTTACATCTACCGCTTGCCTCTATCAAGTTTTCTTCTATTGTTTGCTCCATTTAATTTGTCTAAAATGTGGAAATAAGCATTTTTTGTGTTAATGTGAGAATTTAGTTTTTCTTTATACACAATCCTTGTATTTATCAATGTTGCTATATAATTTTGTGATTTCCTTTGTGAATATTATACATTCTTTATAAATATAATTAACAAAATGAATTAAAAAAGATTTATAAATAATAAAAACACTAAATATTTCTTTATTAAGTGTCAATTTTTTGTATGATATGCAGTGTGGTTACTGTTTTAGTGTACCTAGAATATACTCTTTTTAATTATATAGAAGCTTGCTATTGGTTTCTTTACTCACCTTGCCACATGGACACTGGCATGACATGGTGTATCATGTATACACCACAGCAAAACAACCATAACCCCCACAGGTAGTGGTCCCTGTTGCCTCGGCAGGACAGACATGGACGTCTGTGACACACACACGCACAACATCAAAGTCCATGCACAAACAACGTGGATGTGGAGACTGCCTCCCATTGTGCACATGAAATCAGAGACATTGTAAACACAACATGCACACAGACTGTGGAGGACCATCACTATTATGCCAATGGGTCACCCTGGGTTAAACATACCGTCCCACATGGGACTCAGGGGGTATGTGACATGACATACACATACACCACCGTGAAATGTGACCATGCCACATGCTCAGATATGAACAGTTGCACATCACAGTGGTCATGTACACGAAACACCAAGGATTCTGTCCCCATGAACACGTGCACAGCCTGGGGGTGGCTGCCCCCAAGTGACACCCACAGAACAACATGTTCACCCCCATACACGGAATAGGTAATGCAGCCTTACATGCCTTAGGATACAGTTTGGACAGGCTGTGGTGTTGTAGGTGTGCCCCTCACTCCCTGGGAAGTATATGTGGCTGGCATATGTTCACCTGTGACAGGCATGGTGACATATTCCAGTGACTTGTACAGGGACGCGTTGGACAGCAATGGACCGATCGGTGCGCACACATTGGCCATTGCATTCAATGTGTGCTGGTACGCATTGTATTCGCAATACGCGTTGGACAGCAATGGACCGATCAGTGCGCACACATTGGCCATTGCATTCAATGTGTGCTGGTACGCGTTGTATTCACAATACGCGTTGGACAGCAATGGACCGATCGGTGCGCACACATTGGCCATTGCATTCAATGTGTGCGGGTACGCGTTGTATCCTAGGTACGCGTTGAACAGCAATGGACCGATCGGTGCGCACACATTGGCCATTGCATTCAATGTGTGCGGGTACGCGTTGTATCCTAGGTACGCGTTGAACAGCAATGGACCGATCGGTGTGCCCGGCCGGCCCATTGCATTCAATGTGTGCGGGTACGCGTTGTATCTCTGGGTACGCATTGAACAGCAATGGACCGATCGGTGTGCCCGGCCGGCCCATTGGATTCAATGTGTGCGGTGCAGCGTTGTATCCTGGGTACGCTGTTGAACAGCAATGGACCGATCGGTGTGCCCGGCCGGCCCATTGCATTAAATGTGTGCGGTACGCGTTGTATCCTGGGTACGCGTTGAACAGCAATGGACCGATCGGTGTGCCCAGCCGGCCCATTGCATTCAATGTGTGCGGGTACGCGTTGTATCCTGGGTACGCGTTGAACAGCAATGGACCGATCGGTGTGCCCGGCCGGCCCATTGCATTCAATGTGTGCGGGTACGCGTTGTATCCTAGGTACGCGTTGAACAGCAATGGACCGATCGGTGTGCCCGGCCGGCCCATTGCATTCAATGTGTGCGGGTACGCATTGTATCCTGGGTACGCGTTGAACAGCAATGGACCGATCGGTGTGCCCGGCCGGCCCATTGCATTCAATGTGTGCGGGTACACGTTGTATCCTAGGTACGCGTTGAACAGCAATAGACCGATCGGTGTGCCCGGCCGGCCCATTGCATTCAATGTGTGCGGGTACGCGTTGTATCCTGGGTACGTGTTGAACAGCAATGGACCGATCGGTGTGCCCGGCCGGCCCATTGTATTCAATGTGTGCGGGTACGCGTTGTATCCTGGGTACGCGTTGAACAGCAATGGACCGATCGGTGTGCCCGGCCGGCCCATTGCATTCAATGTGTGCGGGTGCGCGTTGTATCCTAGGTACGCGTTGAACAGCAATGGACCGATCGGTGTGCCCGGCCGGCCCATTGCATTCAATGTGTGCGGGTACGCGTTGTATACTGGGTACGCGTTGAACAGCAATGGACTGATCGGTGTGCCCGGCCGGCCCATTGCATTCAATGTGTGCGGGTACGCGTTGTATCCTAGGTACGCGTTGAACAGCAATGGACCGATCGGTGCGCACCCATTGGGTATGGCCTGGCCTGGCAACGGACGCGTTTTCAAATTTTGAACGAGTCTGATGCTGTAAATTCAGTTGGTCACCCACAACAATGTTGCAAATTCATGGGTGTCATGAAGTTGAACTTTTGAAGGATGCTGTGGGCGTGTGTAAGTGGTGCAATTCCATGGCTTGGCCAGATTCAGAAGATGCAAACGACTTGGACCTATCACTTTGGACACATGGGACAGTATCTGCCTCTGCACCACACATATAATGCTGGCTGTTCCCCTGAGAGCTCACTTGCCTGCACTACATGCTCCAGGACGACATCTGCCACTACACTGCTGCTGTATCTGCACCCTCTGGACCCTGCAATGGCACGTACTGTGGAGAGAGCCCCAGCCTTCAGCACTGAGGAGAACCAGGCCCTGCTGGACAACCTCCTTCCACAGTACAGCAAGCTGTATGGGAAAGCAGGGGCGCAGGTGAGTGTTCTGTCCACTGCCTTTCTAAATGTGCATGTTGTCTGACTAGCAAGGCTAACAGTCTGCACGCCACTGGCTAGCAGGCTCACTGAGTAGTTGTCACCCCCATAGTGTGTAGTTACATGCACTGGACAGGTATAGTGCAGTGACAGTGCATTTAAACAAGGTTTTACTTCCCAGGCAATGATACCATGTAGTAACTGCTGGCATACTGTCCATGGCCATCGTTGCACTGCCTGTGTACATCATGTGCCCCTGTGATTGAGACATGTATATCCAACTGTGTAATGCACGGATATGTTGCATGTGTAGTAATGGCATTCTCACTTGGTCATCCTCACAGGTTGATGCCCACCAGAAGCAGCAGATATGGCTGACCATCGTCCAGGCAGTGAGATCCGTGGGGGTCTACAAGCGCCGGATCCGCAACTGCCAGAAGAGGTGGCAGGACCTTCGGGGCTGGACCCGGAGGATCGCACGGGTCCAGCTGAAGCTGTCGCCTCCTCGCAGGAGGGGCGGACACTGGACCCTGACCCCCACATGCTCAGGATCCTGGCGGTGGTCTTCCCTGATCTGGATGGGCAGCTGAAGGCCAGAGAGCAGCAAGGAGGGGTGAGTCCATGACTGCATTGTGAACTATGTTTGCCATGCTATGTGCCCTCCTCTGGCCTGGTTAAACTTCCACAGTACATCAGTCATGTGGTCCAGGACCCATGTCCCTCTATTGTGCACTGTCCACTCCTCATCTGATACCCTGGTGTGGCCCTTACAGTCAGGGAATTGTGTCACTTGGGTACTGTGTCCTTGCAGTTTGCTTGACTCAAGGTGGGGGACAGCATCTGTTTCCCTAACTCTGTGGTGGGCATCATGGGTGGGTCCATTGCTTACACAATGCCTGTGTTCTGACATGTAATCTGCGTGTTACTTTGATATGTGGTCCAATTGCAGAGCTGATCCACCACATGTGCCTGGGGTATCTGGCACACACCCATGCTGCGGGTGGGAACAATGTTTGGGCCCCAGGAGTGTGTATATTACGTGTGTCACACATACTTAGCCAGCTGCCTACTGTCCAGGGCTCATCCCTCATTCATGTGGGGCAGGACAGTCATGCCTACTCCAGGCCATACAATACACTCTGTACTCCCACTCCCGTGTATCAGCTGACACGTTGTGCTCAGTGATTTGTCCCCTCAGGTGTCTGCCTCTGTGTCAGTGTGCTGTGGCTTCATTGTCAGGTCTGCTGGGGTGTTTCTCAGTTGGGGCTCAGCATGCCACCGGAGATGTGACCATAGGAGACGATACTTGTGTGACACATAGGTGTTTGATCACCTGACCGTGCAGACTGGGGTATGCGAATGTGAAGTTCAGGCAGCTGTTTCCCATTCACAGCAGATTGTGAGGTGCTCAGGTTCATAGAGTTGTGTTTCATGTCTCCCATATGTCCAATTGGCATGACGTGGACAAATAAGAGTTCAGATGATGTGGTTTGTGGGGGATGGACATGTGCACTACAGAACTTGCATTCCCCATTACCTAGGATTGTGACACAGTGCAGACTGTTGTTGGCTGGCTGCCATGGCCATGTGACTGGAGACAGTGATGTATGACTTTGCAGGCATGCCTGTGCCATGGCATTAAACTTCCTAAGAGTGATCCTGCAGGGGAGTGACATGTGCAACATGCACCCCATTGTGGCATTGACTATCCGGACATGGGTGCATAATGGTGTCTGGTGCTGGTATGCATCACATGCATCTCTAATTAGACTCTGGCCATCCCTTTATCCGGACACCTGTACTGACTCAGTGGCAAGAGATGTGATGTGTGCATGTTCACATACTTCACCGTGTTCTATGCAATGTCCAACAACTGTGTACGTGGTGCATGTGTCCACCCTGGGGTCTTACCATCCAACAGGCACCAGACAGATGGGTGCAAGGCCAGGTGGGATGTGAGTGCCATGGTTGACCATCAGACTGACAATTGGCTTCTCCTGTTCTGTTTGGGCACTTTTAGCAATGTTCAACTAAGGATGCCAGGGCTTGCTCTGTAATGTGCTGTACTTACTGTGGTGTGTGCATTCGGTGCAGGTGACTGATGTCTGTCTGTTTCCCTATTGATTGCAGATACATCCACGGCCACAGGAGGGGACAGCTCCACGGACCAGGAGGAGCCGCAGAGCCAGACTGGGTCAGCAGCCGAGGAGTGGTCGGAGGGACCCAGTGGCACGGAGGGCGAGGGGAGCCACACCGAGGAGTCCTCAGCACCATCCACCTCAGCTGAGGACCACAGCAGCTCGGAGGATGACTCCTTATGGAGGCGGGTGTCAGCAGCCACCACACCCCAGCTAGTGTTGCTGTCCCCGCCACCACCACCACCACCACCGCCCTCCCATCGGCTCCCATTCCCGAGGTCCGTGGAGGCTCCCATGTTCGGGAGCGTGTCTCCTTCGGGCCAGGCACCGCACCCCCTGCCCCTCTGTGCCCTGCTGCCCTGAGTGAGGAGTCTGTGTACCTCCTTCGCCAGCTCCATGTAGGGCAGATAGCGATGCTGAGTGTCCTCCATGCACACACCACTCTGTTGACTCAGCTGGTGTCGTTCATGGAGGGCATCTCATCGGGCATGTCTGCCCTACAGAGGGGCAATAGGTCCATGGACTCCTCCCTGACGGCAGCAGTGTCCCTCCTCCGACAGTCCCTCACCCTCCTGCCTCTGCCCCATCCACACTTCCCAGCATCTTACCTGTCCCAAGCACACACACCGGCACAGACACACACCAGCACAGACACGTGCAGCACACAGACACACACGCCACAAACAAGACGCACACGCACGCACAGTCAGGGGACTGAAACCACACTCACAGGGGATGGGGCCCAGGCACACACACACGCATCCACGAGCACTGCGCAGTCCTCAGTTGCCTCTCCCTCCAAAGCCCCCTCCCTTGCCTCACCTGCAACCCCAAAGACACAGCGGCTCTTCCTTAGTGACCTCGGCCTCTTCCCCTCCGATCCAGCTGATACAGCATTCAGGGGGAAGAGGAAGCCCACCCACACGGAGCGGAGTGCCCCTCGCCCACGGACACCCTCCCCCAGGCGCAGACCGACTGATGCCCCCACCCGCAAGTCCCCCCGGACCCGGAAGAGCAAGACCCCGCCGCCGCCCTGCAGCTCAGGCACCAAGTCTCCTTCCTCCAAATCCTCAGGCCCCCACTCCACAAGTGCCCCCACCACACCCTGCCCCAGGTTCCCCCACCCACAGATACACCATCCCCAAAAGGATCAGGCCTTCTCCCCCTGCCACTTGCTCTTCCGGCCCCACACCCCCGCTGCGCTTGTCTGTGCCACTGGTGTGGTGAGGGTGTCCTCCCCTCTGTCCTGCCCACCTTACCTGATCCCCATTCTCCTCCCCTGGAGGTAGGCACTGCAGTGGAGTCCACTACCACCCTGTCTGACTTGGGCACTGCAGTGGCGAACCTGTCCACTCCATCTGCACGGTCCACTGCAGTCGTGCCGGCACCCACACCATCTGAGTCATGCCCCCCAGTTGTGCCGGCACACACCATGTCAGACACCTCCACTGCAGTTGTCAGTGGCTCTCCAGCAACCACCACCCCTTCCCTGCCTCCTCCTGGTGAGCCCTGATCCTGTCCCTGCGGTGCCTGGCCTGCCCCCCGTATGCCCCTCCTAGGGGATTGTCCCTGGTTTTTATCAGTGCAGGCATGCGTAGGGTGACATCTGCCACTGTCACCCTGTTTTGACTTTCATGATGGACTGGCCATTGGCCTTTGTTTATTTTTTAAATGACTTCAAGTTTCGAACACACATATGCTGAATAAAGCAACTTTCTGTTCTCTAGTGCTTTTGCTTCTGATGTACATGATGTTGATGATGCTAACCATGCCCTTGCTGCAGTGATGGTGATATTTGGTCTCATGAAAATGAAGTGTTACTGTGCCGGAACCCATGTGGTCCAGGGGGACTGTGTCCTATCCTGTGGTGTATCCATGTCATCCTTAGCAGCATCTGAGGGTGTCATGTTTTCAATATTTGGCAATGGGATTTCCTACTTACATTAGCAATGTCACATCTGTGGCTTCCACCCCTGCACATCTGTTGTGCTTGCCATTGTTCAATTAGTCTAGTTCCCTGACCATGTGGCCATCTCCACTGGACATGCAGGTTTGGGCATCAATGGGGAAGGACTCATCTGTGTTGTCAGTGCAACTTGCTATACATGTGTGTTGGATCTGTGCTGATGATTTCGTTGACACTCCCATGACCAGGCTGATGTGACGGGAGCCTTCATTTGGTGCTAATTGTTGACTGTGTGACCAAGTGTTCTGCTGACATGATGGAGCCCTACTGATGCGACATATAGCACAGCTTTCCTCACACAGGAGTGGAGTCCCCTTATGGCAGTGTGTACTCCTGTGACATCGCCTCCGCCCAAGGTGTGTGTTGTATGAGCATGTCTGTGTGTTCACTTCCATTTTGCTGTGCATGCTGGGATCCCTAGTGATGTTCCTGTTTGTGATGCTTGCTGAGTTGACCTATGTTCCCCCAAAGTCTTCTCCCTGGGTTCTCTGTGATGTGGGTGCATGGCACATTACTGGTCATCAGGGTGTCACCCATAGGTGTGTTTGCTGTCAGGGCTGAGTTTGTGGGCAGACGCTGATGGGTCACAGTCAGGATTCCCCTTGGCACTTGTTGTTTACACCTGTCATGTGATTTCCGGTTTGTGTTAGCTTTCATTGGTTGTGACACGTTGTGTGTGTGACTGCTGGCACTCCTCAGGGTCAGGGCTGCAATGTTGGTAGTTGTCTATGTGTGTTCTTTGTGGGTGACCTTGGCTTCTTCATTGGTGTGTGACTGTGGCTGGGATCCCATTGGTTGGTGTGGTATTGCCGTCATGTCCATGTACAGCGTAGTGTGCAGTGTGTCAGACATTCAGGAGTCTTGTTGAGTGGCCATGTGTGATGTGTTTCTGCACCTTGGTTCCCACCACCCCCTGGGATTGTCATGGGTGCATGTGCAATGTCACCAGTGCATGTGAGCTTCACTGCTGCACATTGTTGGAGGTCGAGGTGTGTGGTGTTGAGTGTGTGCAGATGAGAGTTGTTGCCCGGCTAGTCCCCTGCCTCCATGTTGGCCTTGGCTTACTGGCCGTGCTGATTGATTTGTGCTTGTGTAGGTGTGATGGTAGTTTGTTGCTCAGGACACATGACTGTGGTTCACAGTGTGAACGACATCTAGCTTTGTCATCAGAGTGGGATTGTAATGCAGCCCAGGCTCACCACATTGTGGGGGCCCTGGGGGTAGTGCTGTGGTGTCTCTGTGTCTTGCTGTGTCAGTTGCTGTTCCTACATGCTTGTGTGACATGTGTGATTTGTGCTCCCTCTCATCTGACAATGCCTGATTGCCCACATAGGGGATTTGGATCCATGAGTTGCCTTTGTGTGGCACTGTATGCACATCTGTGTAATTGGTATTCAGGCCTCCTCATGTGTTGTGTGGTTGCCTGGGGACACTGGTACCCCCCTCACCTGTTGTGTTTGATGTGCAGTGTGGGTCTGCCTGTTTGTGTTTGTGCATCTGCACCACTGCATTGGCATATCTTTAGTGTGCCATTGGCTGTATGTTGTTTGGTGTGTTTCCCCTGCTGTCCCTGGGACTCCTAGGTCATCAGTCAGCACAATGATCATTGTTTGTGTGTCCCATTGCTGCCATGGTATGGTATCTGTTCACCTCACATCTACAGTCTCCACAGGGTATCTGCATTTGTGTGCCCATTGGTGCAAATATGTGGGTCTGCATTCTGATGGTCACTTCTGTCATTGTGTCATTGATGAATGTTGACAGTGTCAGCCCCCATGGGTGATGTTTGTCTGCACATGGCCAAAGGTATGTCTTATTTGCACTGCACTGTTTGCCTCCCCCAATCTATGTTGCTATGGGACACAAGCACTACTTTGCCACTGATGTGTTTGTTGTTCTGTGACCAGGAATCATCCATGCAGTTTGGCAGTTGCAGCTTTTTCTTTGTCAACACTTACATTTTGGTCACTGTGATGATGGGGGTTTGGACCCCATTGCCACAATGTTCAAAATGTGCTTCAGCTATGGACCCCACACTTACATTTTGGTCACTGTGATGATGGGGGTTTGGACCCCATTGCCACAATGTTCAAAATGTGCTTCAGCTATGGACCCCACACTTACATTTTGGTCACTGTGATGATGGGGGTTTGGACCCCATTGCCACAATGTTCAAGATGTGCTTCAGCTATGGACCCCACACTTACATTTTGGTCACTGTGATGATGGGGGTTTGGACCCCATTGCCACAATGTTCAAGATGTGCTTCAGCTATGGGCCCCACACTTACATTTTGGTCACTGTGATGATGGGGTTTTGGACCCCATTGCCACAATGGTCATGGCCTGCTTGCATTGTGGGGGCCACACACATTTATGTGTGGCACATGTGATAGGGGGTCACATTGTAGGTTCAAAGTCATGTTCAGTGTTGTAGGCATTTGACACAGTCTACACACGCTTGTCATGGTGTTGGGGGGGATGTCTTTATGTTGCATTCTTTATGTTGGTGTGTGCTTGTTGTGTCATGTATTAGCCATCCTGTGAGTGGGGTGTTGTTGGTGGTAGGCATCCAGCCCCCCATGGGTAGAGGTGGTAGTAGTGACAGGCATCCAGCCCCCATGAGTAGAGGTGGTAGTAGTGGTAGGCATCTAGCACCCCTGGGTAGAGGTGGTAGTAGTGGTAGGCATCTGACACCCCTGGGTAGAGATGGTAGTAGTGGTAGGCATCTGGCACCCCCTGGGTAGAGGTGGTAGTAGTGGTAGGCATCTGGCACCCCTGGGTAGAGATGGTAGTAGTGGTAGGCATCTGGCACCCCTGGGTAAGGGTGGTAGTAGTGACAGGCATCCAGCCCCCATGGGTAGAGGTGGTAGTAGTGGTAGGCATATGGCACCCCCTGGGTAGAGGTGGTAGTAGTGGTAGGCATCTGACAACCCCTGGGTAGAGATGGTAGTAGTGGTAGGCATCTGGCACCCCCTGGGTAGAGGTGGTAGTAGTGGTAGGCATCTGACACCCCCTGGGTAGAGGTGGTAGTAGTGACAGGCATCCAGCCCCCATGGGTAGAGGTGGTAGTAGTGGTAGGCATCTGGCACCCCTGGGTAGAGGTGGTAGTAGTGGTAGGCATCTGACACCCCCTGGGTAGAGATGGTAGTAGTGGTAGGCATCTGGCACCCCTGGGTAGAGGTGGTAGTACTGCTAGGCATCTGGCACCCCCTGGGTAGGGATGGTAGTAGTGGCGGCATCTGGCACCCCCTGGGTAAGGGTGGTAGTAGTGACAGGCATCCAGCCCCCCATGGGTAGAGGTGGTAGTAGTGGTAGGCATCTGGCACCCCCTGGGTAGAGGTGGTAGTAGTGGTAGGCATCTGACACCCCCTGGGTAGAGGTGGTAGTAGTGACAGGCATCCAGCCCCCCATGGGTAGAGGTGGTAGTAGTGGTAGGCATCTGGCACCCCCTGGGTAAGGGTGGTAGTAGTGACAGGCATCCAGCCCCCCATGGGTAGAGGTGGTAGTAGTGGTAGGCATCTGGCACCCCTGGGTAAGGGTGGTAGTAGTGACAGGCATCCAGCCCCCCATGGGTAGAGGTGTTAGTAGTGGTAGGCATCTGGCACCCCTGGGTAAGGGTGGTAGTAGTGACAGGCATCCAGCCCCCCATGGGTAGAGGTGGTAGTAGTGGTAGGCATCTGGCACCCCTGGGTAAGGGTGGTAGTAGTGACAGGCATCCAGCTCCCCATGGGTAGAGGTGGTAGTAGTGGTAGGCATCTGGCACCCCTGGGTAAGGGTGGTAGTAGTGACAGGCATCCAGCCCCCATGGGTAGAGGTGGTAGTAGTGGTAGGCATCTGGCACCCCCTGGGTAGGGGTGGTAGTAGTGGTAGGCATCTGGCACCCCTGGGTAAGGGTGGTAGGAGTGACAGGCATCCAGCCCCCATGGGTAGAGGTGGTAGTAGTGGTAGGCATCTGGCACCCCTGGGTAAGGGTGGTAGTAGTGACAGGCATCCAGCCCCCCATGGGTAGATGTGGTAGTAGTGCTAGGCATCTGGCACCCCCTGGGTAGGGGTGGTAGTAGTGGTAGGCATCTGGCACCCCCTGGGTACGGGTGGTAGTAGTGACAGGCATCCAG
Organism: Calotriton arnoldi; assembly: GCA_963921515.1. Taxonomy (NCBI): domain Eukaryota; kingdom Metazoa; phylum Chordata; class Amphibia; order Caudata; family Salamandridae; genus Calotriton; species Calotriton arnoldi. The sequence goes on along the minus strand of CAWUFW010023791.1, from coordinate 6,819 downwards.
CCCCCATGGGTAGAGGTGGTAGTAGTGGTAGGCATCTGGCACCCCCTGGGTAAGGGTGGTAGTAGTGACAGGCATCCAGCTCCCCATGGGTAGAGGTGGTAGTAGTGGTAGGCATCTGGCACCCCTGGGTAAGGGTGGTAGTAGTGACAGGCATCCAGCCCCCCATGGGTAGAGGTGGTAGTAGTGGTAGGCATCTGGCACCCCTGGGTAGAGGTGGTAGTAGTGGTAGGCATCTGGCACCCCTGGGTAAGGGTGGTAGTAGTGACAGGCATCCAGCCCCCATGGGTAGAGGTGGTAGTAGTGGTAGGCATCTGGCACCCCCTGGGTAGGGGTGGTAGTAGTGGTAGGCATCTGGCACCCCTGGGTAAGGGTGGTAGTAGTGACAGGCATCCAGCCCCCATGGGTAGAGGTGGTAGTAGTGGTAGGCATCTGGCAGCCCCTGGGTAGAGGTGGTAGTAGTGGTAGGCATCTGGCACCCCTGGGTAAGGGTGGTAGTAGTGGTAGGCATCTGGCACCCCTGGGTAGAGATGGTAGTAGTGGTAGTCATCTGGCACCCCTGGGTAAGGGTGGTATTAGTGACAGGCATCCAGCCCCCCATGGGTAGAGGTGGTAGTAGTGGTAGGCATCTGGCACCCCCTGGGTAGAGGTGGTAGTAGTGACAGGCATCCAGCCCCCATGGGTAGAGGTGGTAGTAGTGGTAGGCATCTGGCACCCCTGGGTAAGGGTGATAGTAGTGGTAGGCATCTGGCACCCCCTGGGTAGAGATGGTAGTAGTGGTAGGCATCTGGCACCCCTGGGTAGAGGTGGTAGTAGTGGTAGGCATCTGACACCCCCTGGGTAGAGGTGGTAGTAGTGGTAGGCATCTGGCACCCCCTGGGAAAGGGTGGTAGTAGTGACAGGCATCCAGCCCCCATGGGTGGAGGTGGTAGTAGTGGTAGGCATCTGGCACCCCTGGGTAAGGGTGGTAGTAGTGACAGGCATCCGGGCCCCTATGTGTATATGTGGCATTGGTGATGGCCATCCCGCCCCTATGGTGCTGCTGTTGCTGGTGTAAGTAATGTCTGCATCCCTCTGTGTGTGTGTGATATGTCCGGTACGTGTAGTTTGTTTTTATGGTTGGTGTCTGGCTTACCTTCTGCGCCGTACGCGTCCGTGCCTGTTCCGGTAGTAGATGTAGAATATTGGTAGGATCGGAACGATGGGATTCATGGTTGGTTCGTCTCGTTCGTCTTTCTTGTTGCTTCGCCTCGTCCTCGTCGCTGGCGTGTTCGTCTCGTAGCCGTGGATCGTGTTGTGGCGCGAATCGGAGCTTATGTGCGCCTCTCCCGGATGCTTTGACGTGCCGTGCGTAGCGACGGGTTCGGCGCTTACGGGGAGCGCATCGTACTTGTCCGGCCAGACGGGGCTGCATTTTGGCTTCCGTGCGACTCGATTCTGCGTTTCCGGATCCGGCTCGGTCGGGGAACAGGACCTGGATTGGGTGAGTACGACTGGGTCGGAATCTATGCTGTTGTGCGCATCGTACTTGCTCGTTCGGAATAATGTGCGGATCGGTCGGGAAACAGGCATTCGCATGGCTTTTTTCCCGACCGAATGGTGTTAGGTGCGCCTCCGGCCGAGATCGGAATCGGCCCCTATGTGTACAAAATTTCTTTTCCTTATTTTTTCAATATATATAAATTGAAAAATTAAATACAAATCTTTTTATTTACTTACTTTCTATTTTAACTTAGATATATCAAAATTGCAATGAAAATTATTTTTAAAAACAAAACATGTTTATAATTATTATATTAATAAACATATATGATATACTATTACTATTAAAACCTACATTAAGTCAGTAGAATTACTGGACACTAAACATATATAATTTACTATTTCCACTCCAAACCACATTAACTCAGGGAAGGTGCTGGACACTAAACATATATAATTTAATATTCCCACTATAAACAACACTAACTCAAGAAAGGTGCTGGACACTAAACATATATAATTTACTATTCCCACTCCACACCACATTAATTCAGGGAAAGTGCTGGACACTAAACATATATAATTAACTATTCCCTCTCCAAACCACATTAACTCAGGGAAGGTGCTAGACACTAAACAGATATAATTTACTATTCCCACTCCAAACCACATTAACTCAGAGAAGGTGCTGGACAATAAACAGATGTCATTTACTATTCCCACTCCAAACTACATTAACTCAGGGAAGGTGCTGGACATACATATATAATTTACTATAAAAAAAAATATTTTAATTTCAAACTCCATTAACAACATCATTCAAATGAACTATCAAAATGTTTTACCCATATAAATGTATCATCAAAATATAAACAGAAAACATTTTTTTTAAATTAACAATAAAAATAATGAACTTTTTTTACACATCCATATTTTAAATAATACCAACTTCTTGTTTAAAATTAAAACCAACAATACAACCTGTCATCAAGTAAAAATTTGAAAAAACAGATTTATAAAAATTCTAAAACATATCAAAGATTTTCTTGAATAAAATACAAATAAAAATGTTTTATTGTTTACAATTTAAAATGTAAAATAAAAATTAAAACATAAATAATAAACATCCCACATAACAATAAAAAATAACACCAACTATATACCCTAAAAACTGACAAATTAAGTAAAAATACATATTTTTATAAAAAATAAATTATATTTTTTATCCTAAAATGTTATACAATACTCCCACCCTATCTGCAATAAACACAACATCCCATAATAAAAAAGTTTTTAAAACAAGTTATTATAATTTTTTATTTTTTTACAATTTTAAATTATCAATTTTAAAACACTCCCCACCCTTATCCACTATAAACTCAAACATCCGACTCCTAAAAGAAATTTTACATTTTGTTTAAATATTCAAAATAAAAAAATAAAAATAATATAAACAATTTAAAACACTACCCACCCTTATTCCCAGTAAACCAAAAATCCCACTCCTAAAAAAGATGAAAAAATGTGTTGACATTTTTTATTTTTTATATAATTTTATATAAATATTTTAAAACACTCCCCACCCTTATCCCCTATGAGCCCAACATCCCACTCCTAAAAAATATATATATTTTTTATTTAAATTTTTTTTTTTAAATTGTATATATGTATTTTAAAACACTTCCCACCCTTATCCCCTATGAGCCCAACATCCCACTCATAAAAAATATATATTTTTTTTATTTTAATTTTTTTTTTAAATTGTATATATGTATTTTAAAACACTTCCCACCCTTATCTCCTATAAACCCAACATCCCGCTCCTAAAAAAAAAGTAATAAATATTTTAATTTTTTTAATTTTACTCAATTTTATATAAATGTTTTAAATCACTCCCCACCCTTATCCCCTATAAATAACTATTATACATTTTTTTTAAATCTTTTCAAATTTACAAAATTTTATATACATATTGTAAAACAATCCCCACCCATATCCCATATAAACCCAACATCCCCTTACTAAAAAAAAATAATTGCCCCAAAAAAATATAAAAATATAAAAATAATTTAAAACAGAAATTACTATTAAAAAATAAACTAATTTAAGCATCTTACATTAAAAAACAATATTTTTAACAATGACATTTTCTAAATCAATATTTTTGACATCGATATTTAATACTACACCTAAATTCGATATTCTTGACGTCGATATTAATTACCACGATATTTTCAACGATTGATATTTAAAACACGTCATTTATGTACAACGATATTTTTATTTTGATATTTTATCTAAATACCACTGAAAGCACCTATACCTAACTTTTCATCACAAAATACATTTATTGGGGGGTGTAACACCCCCTCCCTGAAGGTACGCCCCTGCCTGTGTCAAGCAGATGACAAAAAAAGACCAGCGCCATAACAGGCATTGAGGAGATGCTTGCCAAACCAAGGGGCTGATTACGATGGCGGGCGGAAAAGCATACCGACCGCCGTGCTAGCGGGAAATTACCGCCCGCAGGTACCGCGGCAAAACTGCCGGCCAGATTAGGATGCACTGCCAGAAACTCCATACCGCGGCGGTCGGATTCCAGGATTCAGCGGCGGAAAAGCTGAAAATCCGTCCGCGGCGGTCGGATTTGTTGCGGAAAGGCCAAAGACCGCCGTTTCCCCAGCGGTCTGGAACACATGGAGCTATCCGCAGTATTGCCACCGCCATCCCTGAATGGCCGGATTCTCTGCAGCGGTGTGAAGGGCTGTTTGTGGCATCGTAATACAACCGGCGGTCGTAACCGCATTCCGTACGGCGGTCCCTCCCTTTTGGCTCCGTCCGCCACCGCTGCGGAAGGGGATTTCTGGCAGATCCCGAAACACCGCAGTGGACGGGAAATGGGCTATCTCTGCCCATCGTAATACGGCGGATGCAAGGACCACCGATGGAGTGCGGAGAAGGACATTTTCCGCCACCGCTAGCACCGCGGATGTGCTTCCGCCCGCCATCGTAATCAGCCCCCAAGATCTGAAAGACACATGGCTAGTATCTATTAACACGCTGTACTCCAGTGTCATTCCAGATACCCTCTAAAGGAATAATCTATTACTCTATATATGGTATACTGGCCCCCTGAAGACTAGCAAATGGGCAGAACCATATGAGAGGCTCTGCAAGATATATGGTGCCTCTCACTCTGATGATGAACATATGTTTGCAACATGCCTCACTCTGAAAACGTTCTGGGACACTGTGAGTAAAGAAATAAGATCAGCTATTGTTCAAAATCTTGAGGTAAGCCCATCCTTAATGTTATTTGATGGGCGCTTAAAGGATATGGAATGGTTGAACCAGAAGGAATTTAAAATATTATTTTATTTAATGCTGATAACCAGACTTCAAATTTGTAAAAAAAAAATCGATAGATCCTAACCCTCACAAGTAAGGGACTTGATTCAAGAAATAAAGAGAATCAGCAAATTTTACCAGTATAGGGGTCGATTCCGATTCGGGCCGGAAAAAGCACCGACCGACTCGGATCCGGAAAAAATACCGACCGACACGTACCAGTGGCGCCCGACACGCCAAGTACGATGCAAGCCGCGATAAATCCGACCGACACGTCAGGAAACTAAGCCGACCGACCGACCCGCTCGGAAAATAGCAATCCGGCCGGAAAAACACGCGAATCCAACCGACCGACACGCACCCGGAACAAATCCGACCGAATCGTACCCGCCAACTCCAACCCGCAAAGTACGATGCAAGGCGCGAAAAACCCGACCGAGTCGGACGGAGGACAAGCCGTACGACCGACACGCATACAAAACCGAGCCGAAGCAACACAATACACCGCGACCGACGCGTACGCAGCATACAAAACTGCACAAACACAGCGTGAACGAAACGGAAAACACCGTACGAGACCAATGCACGGTCCGACTCGGTCACAAGAACGTTTCCAACATACACAAACAGCACAAAGGAAAAATCAACCAAAAAAGGCCAAACAAGCAATTACCAAGCCAATAAATACTGGGGGTGGGGACAGAGAACAAAGACACACCAACAACTCCACCTATATAAAGGACACAAATCACTACCATGAGCCTTTGCAAATGCCATTCCACTGCCAGCACCCAAGAGAAAGCAACCACACACCCACAGCTCATCCCTCACACAAGCCACACACCAGCAGCACACCAACAAATACCTACCTCACATACACCCAGCACAACACACACCCACACACCCTCACCTGCACACCAACACACACAGCACCCACTATCACCACCCATCACCATGCCCCCCAAGAAGAATCCCAAGTTCCTAGATAGTGAATTGGAAGTCATGGTAGACGAGATCCTCAGGGTGGAGCCACAGCTGTTTGGCACTCTGGTCCAACAGACCCCCATGTCGCAGAAAACCAAGATGTGGGAGAGGATCATCAACAGGGTGAACGCCCAATCACCATGTCGGCGCACAAAGACCGACATCCAGAACAGGTGGTATGACGTGCGCAGGAGGGTCCGGGAGCTGCTCAAGAAAGACTACCACCTGAGCCAATACACCGGCAGTGGCCCTCCTGCCAAGCCAGTATACCTCAGGCCCTGGGAGGAGAAGGTGCGGGCCATCCTTCCGCCAGTGAGCGTATATGGACTAGGAGGACATCCCAGAGCCTGGTGAGTACACAACAAATGTACACAATAAACTGCCACAAAACACACACATCACTGTCAAGGGGAGAGTCAAACCATGCACTCATAGCAATTACACAGCAACTAGAACAGAATCATCCCAAAATGTGTATGTCAGTCAGATAAACACAACACATGCCATCAAAAAAGTCACATCCAACTGTGCCAACACATGTACAAACACAACCACAACTACAGCTAGGCAGTGGCACAAATAGAACTAACACACACATCCACACATGTAGCCACCACAACAACACCAACACACAGTGAAGACCACTCAAAGGAAGGAATTCTGTGTATGCTGGCCAAGTCAGTGTAGCCAATAGCATCATGGGAGTCGCACTCACACATATTGCCCCCCACAACTGTCCCATCAACACCACCCTGAACCATGCTCACATCACAGGGAGTGGAGAAGGACTCACAAGATGGCTGACACTGGCTACTGCTGTGGGGAGCACAAGGCCCTGCTGCCAACTGTGCACCAACAAACAGCAGGACACCACTGACTGACATCCTGAGAGACAACTTACACTCCCTGCAATGCAAGCACGTTCCATGGTGGGATATCCGGCTGGCTGGGTGGGAAGGGGGACTTGCAGCACTGACCATAGTCACCAGCACCTCCCCTCACCCCCCC